>JAFMSR010000008.1:15603513-15620784 GCA_022818135.1 Saxidomus purpurata
TGTTACAGAATTTGTATCTTTAAACATGTGTTGCAAGTTTCATATTTCAGATCTCAGTATTAACTTAGTTTTGATGTTCAAGAGATCTGAATGTTGACTTTCACTTTATTATTATTTTTTTGTCATTTAAATGTTAACCTTTTTCAGACCGAATTGCCAATTGTAGTCGAAAGTGTAAGGCTTTCTCTTTAACAGTTATTGCTGTTTCTCTCATATACGACGCCAACCCCTCTTGACCAATTTTGCTTAGATAGCAAGTTCAGTTCGGTTAGGCAGTTTAGAATAGACTATGACTTTGTATGAATTCATGTGTTAATAATAACCATAACAATCACTATAATAATAATAATAATAATAATAATAATAATAATAATAATAATAATAATTTTATACTGTAAACTATGTAATTTTCACTATTCGCTGGTGCCAGTTTTCAGCACATAAAATAATGTGCAGATTAGTTTTCATTACTCCACAAACATATATTTACGTCCATTTTGTAGTTTGTAAATATGACATCGCTCAAAGTAAATAATTGCCTTTTTGTACAAAATTGGTTAACACGAATATTGACATGAAATTTCTTGGTTTACAGTACATTTTTCATTCTGTATTTTAAACTGCGTGGATAATACAACCTTGTTGCATGCGAGACTGTATGAGAGAAACAGGAAACTTCAAATTACAAAAACATGTACAACATACTTTAATATGTTGAAGTTATTCTTGAATAAGTGAAAGATACAATGTCATGTGGACATAACTAATTTAGTGAAACCGTTGTAAAAGACCACCTCCAAACAAAGACCAGTATGGAGAAAATACTGTTACACTATTCAAATCGAATCAAGGGACATGCATTAAATTAGAAAGTTTAAATAAAACTAAACGTGTTGTATTTTTAATGTTGTAAATGAATTATTGAATATTAAATTCCATTTATCATGTATGCATTTATATGTATGCATAAGACCAATGTTCTTACCGTCAAAATAGATCGTTATTTGTACAAAAAATGTGTTAATTGAAGTAGCGTGAAGAAGTGACGTCATATGCGTCAGTGACATAAATAAATCTTCACCCGGAGAATATACAGAACTTTCAAAATTTTGCTCACTCTTGGGGATGGGGTCTTATACAGAATGTATTTTGCCGGAAATCCATAGTAGGAGTGGTCATTAAATACTAAACATTTCTTATTTTAAAATAGAGTGTTTCCAAAAGTGATTAAATGTAAAAAAATTAAAACCCATTCCTATACTGAATAAAACTTGAAAAAAAGGATTAAATTACATTAATAAAAAATAAATTTTATTGACTTCAAAACTGATCCTTCCAGGCTGACTACTTACCCCAAGACACCCAGTAGACTACCAAAGACGCTAGATTTTTAACGCTTAAATATTGTTAAAAATGTATGTAGTTTTGGGAAGGCGATGCTTTGAGTGTTTATTAAAAATACTGTCTATTTGATAATAATATTCTAATTGTTTGCAAAACATACGCACTTCTAAAAATAAATTATGAACGACAAGTACAAGCAGTATTTTCAGTATATAAACGAAATTTGACAGAAAAAAATGTATAAAATGACAAATAAGTTTTCAAGCTTTTGTATGCAATTATTTTTACCTGAATATGTAAAACGAATTAAACTTGATTTTTACCCGAGAAGTGCGAGCTATTATATTTGTAAACTGCTTAGATAGCATTTTTTCTAAAGCTGACATCGAAACATAAGTGTACAATGTTGCAAAGAACTGGATACCATGTATGTATCTTCATCCAAGGAAGGTGTGAACGATGGACAAGTAATTTAACCGCTATAGCATTTATATGTGCTTCAACAAAAAAACACAGATGGGGGTAGGTATAAGGGTGATCTAAATGCCTTGTTGCAATACATTGCCTGTCGCCAGATCTAATGTCGATAATCGACTTTTGTACAACCAAGTGTGAGTTAATGTTGTTGTTTTCTTTTGGTCCCATTTAGCGATTGTTCCTTTAAGTAATACGTTTAAAACTAAGGGGAGACAACTAGGACTGACTTAAATCAGAAAAACCAGACTTACTTCCCTTTGTTTCTCTGACGCCATTTGCAAAAACGAGGGAAGACAACTCGTACTGACTTAAATAAGAAAACCCAGAGTTACTTCCCTTTGTTTCCCTGACACCATTTGCAAAAATAAGGGGAGACAACTCGTACTGACTTAAATCAAGAAAAGCAGAGTTCCTTCCCTTGGTTTCCCTGACGTCATTTGCAAAAATCAGGGGAGACAACTCGTAATGACTTGAATTTGGAAAACTTATGTTGCCTCCCTTTGTTCCTTGACACCATTTGCAAAACTCAGGGGAGACAACTAGGATTGACTTAAATCAGGAAAACCAGACATACTTCCCTTTGTTTCCCTGACGCCATTTGCAAAAAAACAAGGGAAGGCAACTCGTACTGACTTAAATAAGGAAAACCAGAGTTCCTTCCCTTTGTTTCTCTAACACAATTTGCAAAAACCAGCGGAAACAACTCGTACTGACTTCAATCAGGAAGACCAGAGATACTTCCCTTTGTTTCCCTGACGCCATTTGCAAAACTCAGGGGCAACAACTCGTACTGACTTAAATCTGGTAAACCAGTGTTACTTCCCTTGGTTTCCCTGACGCCATTTGCAAAAATCAAGGGAGACAACTCGTACTGAATTAAATCAGGAAAACCATAGTTACTTCCCTTTGTTTCCCTGACGCCATTTGCAAAACTCAGGGGAGACAACTCGTACTGACTTAAATCAGGAAAACCAGAGTTACTTCCCTTTGTTTCCCTGACGCCATTTGCAAAACTCAGGGGAGACAACTCGTACTGACTTAAATCAGGAAAACCGGAGTTACTTCCCTTTGTTTCCTTGACAACATTTGCAAACTTCAGGGGAGACAACTCGTTCTGACTTTAATTAGGAATTCCAAATATACTTCCCTTTGTTTCCCTGACGCCATTTGCAAAAATAAGGGGAGAAAACTCCTATATTTAATTAGGAATTCCAGAGTTACTTCCCTTTGTTTCCTTGACGCCATTTGCAAAAATCAGGGGAGACAATTCCTACTGACTTTAATTAGGAATTCCAGAGATACTTCCCTTAATCCCCTGACACCATTTGCAAAAATCAGGGGAGACAACTCGTACTGACTTAAATTTGGAAAACTAATGTTGCCTCCCTTTGTTCCTTGACACCATTTGCAAATCTCAGGGGAGACAACTAGGACTGACTTAAACCAGGAAAACCAGACTTACTTCCCTTTGTTTCTCTGACGCCATTTTCAGAAACAAGGGATGACAACTCGTACTGACTTAAATAAGAAAACCCAGAGTTACTTCCCTTTGTTTTTCTGACGCCATTTGCAAAACTCAGGGGAGACAACTCGTACTGACTTCAATCAGGTAAACCAGAGTTACTTCCCTTTGTTTCCCTGACGCCATGTGCAAAAATAAGGGGAGACAACTCCTGCAGACTTAAATTAGGAATTGCAGAGTTACTTCCTTTAATCCCCTGACACCATTTGCAAAACTCAGGGGAGACAACTAGGATTGACTTAAATCAGGAAAACCAGACTTACTTCCCTTTGTTTCCCTGACGGCATTTGCAAAAACCAGGGGAAACAACTCGTACTGACTTTAATCAGGAATTCCAGAGATACTTCCCTTTGTTTCCCTGACGCCATTTGAAAAACTCAGGGGAAACAACTCGTACAGATTTAAATCAGGTAAACCAGAGTTACTTCCCTTTGTTTCCCAGACTCCATTTGCAATAATTAGGGGAGACAACTCGTACTGACTTAAATCAGGAAAACCAGTGTTCCTTCCCTTTGTTTCCCTGACGCCATTTGCAAACATCAGGGAAGACAACTCGTACTGACTTAAATCAGAAAAACCAGAGTTCCTTCCCTTTGTTTCCTTGACACCATTTGCAAAATTCAGGGGAGACAACTCGTTCTGACTTAAATTAGGAATTCCAAATTTACTTCCCTTTGTTTCCTGACGCCATTTGCAAAAATCAGGGGAGAAAACTCATATATTAAATTAGGAATTCTAGAGTTACTTCCCTTTGTTTCCTTGACGCCATTTGCAAAAATCAGGGGAGACAATTCCTACTGACTTTAATTAGGAATTCCAGAGATACTTCCCTTAATCCCCTGACACCATTTGCAAAAATCAGGGGAGACAACTCGTACTGACTTAAATTTGGAAAACTAATGTTGCCTCCCTTTGTTCCTTCACACCATTTGCAAAACTCAGGGGAGACAACTAGGACTGACTTAAATCAGGAAAACCAGACCTACTTCCCTTTGTTTCTCTGACGCCATTTTCAGAATCAAGGGAAGACAACTCGTACTGACTTAAATAGGAAAACCCAGAGTTACTTCCCTTTGTTTCCCTGACGCCATTTGCAAAACTCAGGGGAGACAACTCGTACTGACTTCAATCAGGTAAACCAGAGTTACTTCCCTTTGTTTCCCTGACACCATTTGCAAAAATAAGGGGAGACAACTCGTACTGACTTAAATCAAGAAAAGCAGAGTTCCTTCCCTTGGTTTCCCTGACATCATTTGCAAAAATCAGGGGAGACAACTCGTAATGACTTGAATTTGGAAAACTTATGTTGCCTCCCTTTGTTCCTTGACACCATTTGCAAAACTCAGGGGAGACAACTAGGATTGACTTAAATCAGGAAAACCAGACTTACTTCCCTTTGTTTCCCTGACGCCATTTGCAAAAAAACAAGGGAAGGCAACTCGTACTGACTTAAATAAGGAAAACCAGAGTTCCTTCCCTTTGTTTCTCTAACACAATTTGCAAAAACCAGCGGAAACAACTCGTACTGACTTCAATCAGGAAGACCAGAGACACTTCCCTTTGTTTCCTTGACGCCGTTTGCAAAACTCAGGGGCAACAACTCGTACTGACTTAAATCTGGTAAACCAGTGTTACTTCCCTTTGTTTCCCTGACGCCATTTGCAAAAATCAGGGGAGACAACTCGTACTGAATTAAATCAGGAAAACCAGAGTTACTTCCCTTTGTTTCTCTGACGCCATTTGCAAAAATCAGGAGAAAAAACTCCTACTTTCTTAAATTAGGAATTCTAAAGGTACTTCCCTCTGTTTCCTTGACGCGATTTGCAAAACTCAGGGGAGACAACTCGTACTGACTTAAATCAGGAAAACCAGAGTTCTTTCCCTTTGTTTTTTTCCTGACTCCATTTGAAAAATCAGGGGAGTTAATTGGAACTGACTTAACTAAGGAAAAGCAGAGTTCCTTTTCTTTGTTTCCCTGACGCCATTTGCAAAAATTAGGGGAGACAACTCGTTCTGACTTAAATCAGGAAAAACAGAGTTACTTTCCTTTGTTTTCCTGACGCTATTTGCAAAAATCAGGGGAGACAACTCCTACCGATTTAAATTAGGAATTCCAGAGTTACTTCCCTTAATCCCCTGACACCAATTGCAAAAATTAGGGGAGACAACTCGTACCGACTAAAATCAGGAAAACCAGAGTTCCTTCCCTTTGTTTTCCTGACGCCATTTGCAAAAATCAGGAGAGATAAGTGGAACTGACTTAAATTTCGAAAACTGAAGTTGTCTCCCTTTGTTCTCTTGACACCATTTGCAAAAATCAGGGGAGAAAAATCGTTCCAACTTTGATAAGGAAAGCAAGTTACTTCCCTTTCTCCCTGACACCATTTGCAAAAATCAGGGGAAACAACTCGTACTGCTAAAATCAGGAAACCAGATTCACATCTGTTTGTTTCCCTGACGCCATTTTCAAAAATCAAGGGAGACAACTCCTGAATTAAATCTAAGAAAACCAGAGTTACTTCCCCTTTTCCCCCGACACCATTTGCAAAATCAGGGGAGACAACTCTTACTGGCTGAAATCAGGAAAACCAGAGTCCCTTCCCTTTGTTTCTCTGACGCCATTTGCAAAATCAGGGGAGACAACTGCGACTGACTTAAATTTGGAAAACTGAAGTCGCCTGCCTTTGTTCCCTTGACACCATTTGCAAAAATCAAGGGAGACTTCTTGTACTAACTTAAATAAGTAAAACAGAGTTACTTTCCTTTTTCCTTGACACCATTTGCAAAACTCAGGGCAGACAAGTCGTACTGACTGAAATTAGGAATTCCAGAGTTACTGCCCTTTGTTCCCTGACACCATTTGAAAAAAATCAGGGGATACAACTCTGACTGACTAAAATTAGGAATAGCAGAGTTAATTCTCTTTGTTCCCCTGTCGCCATTTGCAAAAATTAAGGGAGACAACTCGTACTGACGTTAATTTGTAAAACTAGAATTACTTCTCTTTGTTCCGATGACACAATTTACAATAATCTGGGAAGACAACTTTTACTTACTTTAATAAGGAAACTAAAAGTTGCCTCCCTTTGTTCCAATGATGCTATTTGAAAAAAATCAGGGGATACAACTCTGACTGACTAAAATTAGGAATAGCAGAGTTAATTCTCTTTGTTCCCCTGTCGCCATTTGCAAAAATCAAGGGAGACAACTCGTACTGACGTTAATTTGTAAAACTAGAATTACTTCTCTTTGTTCCGATGACACAATTTACAATAATCTGGGAAGACAACTTTTACTTACTTTAATAAGGAAACTAAAAGTTGCCTCCCTTTGTTCCAATGATGCTATTTGCAAAAAATCAGGGGAGAGAACTCGTACTGACTTAAATTGAGGAAACCACAGTTGCTTCCCTTTTTCCCCTGAAACAAGGGAAAGGGAAGTCGTACTGACTTAAATAGAAGAAACTTAAGTTGCCTCCCTTTGTTCCTGTAACGTTATTTGAAAAAATCAGGGGAAACAACTCGTATTGACTTTAATCATGAAACAAACATAACATCTCTGTTCTTCTCACACAGGGGAGAGAAGTCATACTGAAATAAGTTAGGGAAACCAGAGTTGTTTCCCTTTGTTCCCCTTACGCCATTTGCAAAAATCTGGGGACACAAGTCGTACTGACTTAAATAAGAAAACCAAAGTGGCCTCCTTCTGTTCCCTTGACGTTTTTGGCTAAAAGTCATCGGAGACAACTCGTAGTGAATTAAATTAGGAATAAAAGAGTTACTCCCTTTTGTGTCCCTGACATCATTAAAAAAAAATTATGAAACAAGTCGTGCTGACTAAAATAAGGAAAATTCAGAGTTACCTCTCTTTGTTCTTCTCATGCTATTCTTACAAATTAGGAAAACCACCGCTGCTACCCTTGGTTCCCCTGACTAGTTGCAAATATCAGGGTAGACAACTCGTTCTGACTTAAATCAGGAAAATCCGTTACCTGGCTTTGTTCTCTTGACGCCATTTGCAAAAATCAAGGGAGACAATTCGTATTTGACTTAAATTACGAATTCAAAATAACATCTCTTAAATTTAGAAAAAAAAACAGAATAATCCCCCTTGGTTTTTCTCACACAATTTGCAAAAGGGTTACTCGTACTGACATAATAAAGAGAAAACCAAAGTTATCACCCTTTGTTCCCCTGATGTAATTTGCAAAAATCAGGGGAGACAACTCGTACTGACTTAAATAAGAAATGCAGAGCTACCTCCCTTTGGTCCCCTGACGCTATTTGCAAAATCAGGAGATACAACTCGTACTGGCTAAAATACGGTAAACCAGGGTTGCCTACCTCTGTTCCCCTTACGCCATTTGCCAAAACTCTAGTAACCTAGAACATGTTAGTGCGAGTCTTTGCAAATGGCATTAGAAGAACAAATGGAGGCTACTTTGGTTTTCATAATTTTAGTCAATACGAGTTGTCTCCTCTGATTTTTAAGCGTTTGATTCATTAAAACGAGTCATTTTAACTCAAAATATCCCCCCAAACTTTCATCGGCCTGAAAAATTTAAATAGCTGCAGTTTACAAAACTCACTTAAAGTGACATTATGCGCATCTTACTGCACATAGTGTGGTTTTGGTGACAGTTTTATAAAAAGCAATTTTCGGTTGCAGTGCATTTAAATCTGTTAAACTAATGATAATGCCGAATTAGTATATATTTGAAGTTGGTGCTTTAGAAATAAAAAAATGGGACTTATAAAATAATAATTCCTTTCTTGACAGTGATCTTCCTGGTGTTATTAGTGTTGTTGCCGGTAGAGATTTCGGCAGTGGAAGGGAAGCAACTCCTGCATGCAGTTGTTTATTTCTTAAATTAACTCTCCCAGTCAATTTAGGAAAAATAATATTTGGAAAGTTATTATTTCGTACTGGTAGCAGGAAGAGTTTGTTGTATTGGGTTAAAAGCTATTATTTCCTTTACCCTTTGTACACACACCTATTTCAGCTGGATTTTTACTTGGAAAAAATGTGCATAATTCCACTTTAATTAAACTTTAGAACATACTCTGTAACTTTTTGTCTTTGGTGTTTTGATCAGTTAAAAATAAGATCATGCTTTGGAAAGCAATAAACTTTTATTCAATTATATGTTCAATAGTTATTTCATTACATGGTGGAGAATCTAAAAATGAAGCTCTTTGTGGACTGATTAATTTTTCCGCATTCTTCGAAATTCGTTGAATATACCAACTTTCCGATGTACATCACCCCTACCACCCGGCAGCACGTGTTAATAAGATAATGAATGAAATTAGAAAGACAAAGTTAGGTGTCTGTCTATCCCAATGGAAACAAGTCGTATTGCCTTAAATTAGAAAATAAACATAGTTACCTCCCTTTTTATTCAAAGGGAGACAAATTGTACACTTAAACTAGTAAAAACATAGTTGCCTCCCTTTCTTAAGGAAGACAAATCTTACTGACTTCAAAAGAAAAAAAAAGGAAAAAGAGTGACCTCCCTTTTTTCCAAAGAGTTGCCTCCCCTTTTTTCTGCAAAAGGAGACAATTCGTACAAACTTAGATTAGTAAAAAAAAAATATTGTTTTTTATTTTTAAGCACGTATACAATTTTTCAATCATATATATGAAATAATAATGTTCACATGCATGCAGCTACGGATTCAAAAAATCTCGACTATTTTAAAGAAAACTTCCATGCTGCCTCTCATAGGACGATTTAAGTGCATAGTACATGTAATTGACATTGCACATTCCTGCGTGGATCATATTTACATAGATCAGACAACTTAAATGACTTGTCGTCCATTTTTAAGCCGAGATCGCGAATACCTACCTCCGTTCGTTTAACCTTAGAAAAACTTCTTTGCTAAAAGGCCTCTTGCGGTCCAAATTTTCAGGAATTGGATTAGTCGTTTTCCGAATCAAATAGCTCTGACGAGCTAGAAAGTCCGTTTCACTAACAAGCTCTTTGCTAAAAACCACTTCTTCTCAAATTTCCATTTTACATTTAAGTGTTAACATACGAAATTTTCACACCAAAGTATAAACGCAATGTTTCTGACAGGAAACTTTCTCTGCAGCCAACTTGAAATATCTGTCAATGACATTAAGTTTACCATTTTTCACAAATTCTTTTAATGACAACTGATTTGACACGGTTTGGTCTTCTGACACGGATTCAAGTTCCAGTTTTTCCCCTTCATATTGTGTTGATGGAGATATTTGTTTGAAACGTTTCATATTTTATAAAGATTTAAATACACTGTCTAGTTTTCGCTTTTAGCAAGGACTGACCGTTCGGGAAATCTTACCGTATTCAAGTTTTTTTTGTGTTTCGCTTGCATCTTGACAATTTTATGAACGATGCAATGATGTAATTTCTGACAAATAAAACATAACCTCTTAGCTATTATGTCATGTTTCTCTGTGGTTATCAAATAAATAACGGGACTAATACACAATTATCAAGACTATAAGAAATAAAATCAGAAACATAAATTATGGTGACTTCTTCAATGACTATTTATACCTGATCTAAAATACACGATATCGTTTTGTTTGCGTATTAATATTTTGTTTTTCATTATCATCTTATTTTGTGTTATATTGTTTCAATATTATGTGAACCTGAAAGAAAGTAGTTGCATGTTTAGACACTGATACGTAGGTCATTAAAAATCCCTTTAAAAGGCGATTTCCGCTATTAAATTAAGAACCCTCAAAGACGTAAAACCAGCACCGGTACACTAGGGTGACTCATTATTTTGTGAAAATTTCGTTTGTTAACGAATTTGAATGTGAACTATTTACAAAATTTGATAAGATAAGCACAACCTTTACCGGCCAAACACAACCTCAACCAACATTTTTTAGAAAGCACTTTGTTTAAAAATTGACATACGCTCAAAGAATTACAATCAGTGCCAGCCGAGCAATAATATAGATCAGAAAAGTTGTTTAACGGCACTTACATAGTAATACTGTGAAAAGATTTTGCTGTGGCGCAAACCAGGAGAAGCAAGGTAAGGGGTCTTCGGAAATGAAGGGAAATCGTCACCGGTCTCTCTCTCTCTCTCTCTCTCTCTCTCTCTCTCTCTCTCTCTCTCTCTCTCTTATCCACGCACGCACGCGGAACATAACCCGGCCTTTTCGCTACGAAGCCGAGGCTTATGTTTCGGCTTGTAAATGAAAAGATCACATTTAAATGTAGAATTTTGGAGCCGTCGTGGCGTAGAGGTAGCGCGTTCGCCCTAGGACTGAAGAGTCCCGGGTGCGATCCCCACCATAGCCAAGTCGGTAGTGTCCTTGGGCAACAGACAAATAATTTCACATTGTCTCTCTCTCTTCGAGGTTGATTCCATCTGGAATGAGTCCCGATAGCGAGCGAGCTATCTAAGCTGTAAAACTTGTTTTGCAATCGAGAATAATTAAATTAGTATAAATTAAATGCAGAATTTTGACGAGCATAATATATCAAAATTTTCCACCATGCACCTTATTAAAGCATATTATGATACACGGACAGTCATCGTTGAATAAGTTTAACCTTGAAAAAAAAACACGTAATACTTAACTTATTATTATGATGTTAATTAATTATAAGACTGTTTTAAATGTCTCCTTACATATTGAGCTCTGGCTTAAATTCAAGTTAAAGGAACTGACAGAAGGTTTTCGTGTAGTCAACAGTTTATGATAAGATAGTGAACTCAGGTTAAGTGGGTCATTGTCTCTAAACCATCAAGCGCGTGGATTATGTACCAGGTAGGGAATTTTGATTTATTTTAAAATTTAATATCAATTTTTTTAAATTTGAAATTTGTATAATTCAGGAGTCTGTATTTTATTCAAGTTCAATAACTCTGTGAGCCATGGTCAAAGTGACAGCGAGTACATTTGCATCATTTAAAATTTATTTTGTTTTACCAAAGTTATTTGCATTAGATGATACTATTACAGATTATGACCAAACTAAACGCACTCGTATATGTCGTCAACTGAAATGCAGTGACTGAAGGCATGCAATTCAATGCAATATATGGAAAAGTGCGTAACTCTGTACAATCACAGTGAACGAAAGCTAGTTTCATTACAGGTTCGACCTTGACCTGCAAGCTAGGGAATTAGATCATGTATGTTAAACACGGTCTCTTGCTGTCTTGCTCATTTTACAATATGTGTGAATCATTCCGAAATCAATGTTACACTGAGGACATCCGATGCTCATATTGTGCTGGATACATTGTGTGCTAAAGTTGTTGGTTCGAAATCCTACCGGGGATCACACCTTCCCGAGTGAACGAAGCCGTTATAACTTCATCTGGCAAATAAGCTGTCTCCAATCGCGACAAACGAAATGACCAAGGTTTTAAGTAAAGTTGGTAACTTGTTACTTATTCCTTTTTCGAATAACGATCAAATAACTGTTTTACTTCAAATCCGAAAAAGTAACAGAAGAAATACCGGCGGTGTCATTCTTTCAAAAATGAAAATACCGAATTAGGAATAAGTAACTGGTTACTCACTACTTATTCAAATCGAATAATTAAAAGAAGAAAAAGTCGTCGTTACTTTCTGAAAAAAATAAAAAAGCTCGAATAAGTAACTGGTTACATGATTACTTATTCAAACCCGAATAAGTAACAGAATATAATACCGGCAGTGACATCGACAAAATCGTCGTCATTCTTTCACAATACACAAAAGCTATTACAAAAAGCAGTTGTGGAAAAATTGAAAAGTTCGAATAAGGAAATCGAATAAGTAACATAAGAAGTACTGGGGCTGACAGAGACAAGGTCGTCGTCATTCTTTCACAATATTAACATCAAACGATTTTAAGGACAATCATACCTGATATAAAGCTATTACAAAAAGCATTTGGAAATCAAAGCGTTGTTGGCACTGAAGGATATAGATGGCTTGGTGGAAACTAACTCCGCATCATATTCTGAATGATTTTTATTTCAACGTCTTTATTTCGTGACATCCCTGTCGGGGATGTACGGTGCCCGTGAAGTGACATGTGATACATTTTTTTTATTTCGTTATTACGAAATACATTTCGTATAAACGAAATGTTATTTCGTAAAAACGAAATGTTATTTCGTAAAAACGAAATCTTATTTCGTAAAAACGAAATGTATTTCGTAATTACGAAATAAGATTTCGTTTTTACGAAATAACATTTCGATTTTACGAAATAAGATTTCGATTATACGAAATATATTCATTTCGTTTTTACGAAATGTTATTTCGTTTAAACGAAATGTTATTTCGTTTTTACGAAATCTTATTTCGTTTTTACGAAATCTTTTTTCGTTTTTACGAAATGTATTTCGTTTAAACGAAATGTTATTTCGTTTTTACGAAATGTTATTTCGTTTTTACGAAATGTATTTCGTTTAAACGAAATAAGATTTCGTTTTTACGAAATAACATTTTCGTTTTTACGAAATAACATTTCGTTTTTACGAAATGTATTTCGTAATTACGAAATAAAAAATGTATCACATGTCACTTCACGGGCACCGTAGGGATGTACTTGAATATGATATTTTTTTTCTTTACATTGAAAATAATTGACTAAGCAAATCTTATATAAAGTTATTACAAAGATAATTAAATTTTGTTTCATTTTTTTTCAGAATGCTATTTTTTTCGTTGATGTTTGACTTTCAGTTTCATACATAAAAGTATCGGGTTACAACAATGGTGGAAGTACTTGTATGGGAAGACTACTTGACGATTGGACTTTATTTTGTTGTCGTCCTTGCTCTTGGGATATGGGTGAGTTCACGGGTTGTTAAGGAAATGTGCACGTTAATGTTGATGTATATCAACTGAGTACAAAAACACGTGTCAATGATTGGAATACTGTATACGGGGTAAATGCCGAGGGTACCGAGTGTATCACGCGTCACTGGTTTTCGTGATAAACTTTTTGTTGCACTTGGCAGTAAATCACCTAAGATATATCTGCAGCCAAGCTTATGAAATTATTAAGTAAGCACCACGATTGTAAGAGGTGTGGCAGTGTAATCGTTTGAATGCTATTTTACATGAATGTGATTTTTTTATTCCCAAGTATATGAAAGTGATTGGTAGCTAGATTTTATCCACTGACAGAGATGTTAGACCGAGTGCCCATCCGACTTAGCTAACCGGTCACATGTCAATTTCTCTCCAACTGAACTTAAATATGTATCCTGACATGTGCATTAACGTCAAAAAGTATACCGAGCGTAATGAATGCCGGAAGCCACATGACGATGCCGTCGTTAAAATGACGTCATGCTTGAGATGCTTTCTGGTGACGTTTCCCGCTATTTTCGACATTTTATTGAAATAAACTCAACAAAACTATAGTTTGAGATATAGAATAAACAGAAAAATGTTTGTATCGATGTCATATCACGATGATTTCACTCGTGAACACGAAAAGTAGTTATTTTCACTCGTGGCAGCGCCACTCGTGAAAATATCACTTTTGGTGCCCACTGGGTGAAATTATAACGTGATCTTACACCGAAACCAACAATTATATTCTATATATGAATGGTAAAAACATAATAAAAGCGTTGCATATAAATTATAAATGACGTCATAATTTCTGTTTCAGTCCACGTTTAATCAGAATCGAGGAAGTACCAAAGGTTACTTTCTGGCTGGCAAAAGCATGCTATGGTTTCCCGTAAGAACACAGTATTTTATAAGTCACTTAAATTATTTTGATAAAAGGTAAACATAATTTATTCTTCTTTGTTCTTTAAATCGAATAATTAAAAGAAGAGTAACTGTTGCTGTTATTCAAAGTTCATGGTATTTACTGCAGTAACTGTTGCTGTTATTCAAAGTTCGTGGTATTAACTGCAGTAACTGTTGCTGTTATTCAAAGTTCGTGGTATTAACTGCAGTAACTGTTGCTGTTATTCAAAGTTCATGGTTTTAACTGCAGTAACTGTTGCTGTTATTCAAAGTTCGTGGTATTAACTGCAGTAACTGTTGCTGTTATTCAAAGTTCGTGGTATTAACTGCAGTAACTGTTGCTGTTATTCAAAGTTCATGGTTTTAACTGCAGTAACTGTTGCTGTTATTCAAAGTTCGTGGTATTAACTGCAGTAACTGTTGCTGTTATTCAAAGTTCATGGTTTTAACTGCAGTAACTGTTGCTGTTATTCAAAGTTCGTGGTATTAACTGCAGTAACTGTTGCTGTTATTCAAAGTTCGTGGTATTAACTGCAGTAACTGTTGCTGTTATTCAAAGTTCGTGGTATTAACTGCAGTAACTGTTGCTGTTATTCAAATTTCATTCATACCATTGTACCTTGTGTTAAATTCCAGCTTGGTGCGTCAATTTACGCAAGTAATGTAGGTGCTCCTATGTTTGTTGGGTTGTCCGGCACAGCAGCAGCCAGTGGTATTGCAGTTACAGTCTACGAATGGCATGTGAGTAACTGAACGGTTATATGAGTTACGGCTGGTTTTGTAACTCTGAACAGTTACCTGAGTTTCCTGGTGTAGCAGCTGAACAGTTACTTTAGATACTTGGGATAGTAACCGAACAGTTACATGACTGCGTTGCGGCTGGTGTAGTAACTCTGAACAGTTAACCGAGTTACCTGGTCTAGTAACTGAACAGTTCCTGTAGTTACTTGGTATAGTAACTGAACAGTTACTTGAGATACCTGGTGTAATCGGGAACAATATCCAGAGAAAAACATTTTTTATTGTAAAATACTTATAAGCTTATGTACATGGTGCGTTCTTGTATGCCAATGAATACCTTAATTCGTTACGTTTCAGAAGGCTTTATAAATGTTACTTATTAAAATACAAACCAAGATCATTTCTGTACACAGAGCAGTCCAAGAGAAAGCGAATCACTTAATTTATCGTGTGAAACACAAGTATCTATGTTTATGTGTGATAAAGATAAAGATAAAAGAGAAAATATTTAACGTCGCATATAATCAACAGACACCATTAGCTAAAAAGCTATTTTGCGACAAACAGGGTATCCGGTAACAAGTAGTTACCTTTTCCCAGAAGTGGGAATCTCTATGTCCTATAGATGCATAGTTGATATATTCGATTTTCTCCTTCTTTTTGTAAATAAACAACCGTTAACACTGATTCATCATGAGGCACGTGTCGCAATACATGTTGAAAGGCGGTCGTGACAAAGCATTTTCACTCAAATGCGTCTGTTTTAATAACGTTATATTAATTTTAACATGACCTTTGGTTTCAGGCAGTTTACATTATCATTTCACTGGGATGGATTTTTGTCCCCGTGTACACGGCATCTGGGGTAAGAGAACATACATTACGTCTATTTGTGTACATGTATCAGATTTTAATTTGTACTGTAATACAATTAACCCAATGTTATAAAGAAGAATACTTGTTTAGAATGTATATACATACATCGTGAGTCGCTTTTAGAAAATATATACACCCCAACTCATTTAATGCTTTGGGGAATAAATAGGAAGACATCCTATTGAAGAGCACGTAAAAACATGTGTAATTATAAGGTTCTTCTTTTTTAGGCATTTACCAGCCCGGAGTATTTGAAGATGAGATTTGGCGGGCGGAGGATCCGGGTTTGCACCTCAGTTATAATGCTTATCTCCTACATCCTCAGGGCAATCAGCGTAATGAAATAAAAGACATATTTTCGTATCAGAAATTTAAATTCTGGCTTTATAAATTAAGTTCAAACTATTAAAGGTTCAGCTGAAACTTACGGTTTAAAGACAAAGTAAAACATAAGCGTTCCTCAGTTTACCTATATTCTCTGTTTTGGCTATTACCGGTAAAATGACTAATAGTTGAAGGTTGTCGATGGGAAAAGAAACTGGTTTGCTCATATTTATTAATGTATATTGTTGCGGAAAAGTAGATTTACGGTCGAACATTTATAACTGTTAATAAGAGTAATAATGGCAATGGTGTAGCAAAGCAGCGATTTTAACCACAGATATACAATAAAACACACGCTAGTAGAGTTAATATCGAAACCTGATGCTTGTGATTTTACAACGCTTTCAATTTCAGTTATTATCACTTACATCAGGTCTTCCTCATGTTATCAGTTGATATTTCTATGTAGTATTCACGATCATATTTCAATACATTGACGGCAAACATACGAACGCTGGTTTTCGGCACGGGTTAAATAAGTAATAGATAGAGTATTTGCGTGAAGTTAGCTCAACAAACGATATACGACATACGACATTCAAAATTTGAATAAGTAGGTAGACAGTATAACATTAGCAATCAGTGGCGTGGTATGCTGGCTTCTGTGCGCATACGCCAAATGCATGAAAGCGTTTAAAGTCGTAAACATGAAATCAGTGGCGGTTGTTATTTAAGTCACTCTTTCTTCTTTAGGGTGAGATATTCTGCGGAGCTATATTTATGCAGCAACTTCTAGGCTGGAACCTTTACATCAGCGTATGCGCCATCCTTTTGGTTGTGGCTATATATACAATAATAGGTACGGACGCACTGTGTCTTTAAAGACTAATCTCTGTTATAGAGTGGTAAAAGTCAATGACTTGAAATCGCTGAACCGCTTGAAGTTTAAGAGGGGTCATGGGTTTGAATCTAGCTAGTGACATGATTCTGTATGTGAAAAAGTTTGCAGTTTCACACGAAGAATAGAAGTCTTTTCACAAGTCTTACCCAACGGTGGATAAGTAAACTACCCGCCTATATGTTAAAAGGAGCGTTAGCCCCACCAAAACCACTCCCTAAGAAAGTTTATTGTAGACATGATTGGTATTCTGAAAGATACAAGTCAATATTCGAGTGAAATATATCATACTGGCATTATCATATATGTAAGGACGTCTGCCAATATGAACGTGAAACTCGTGCATTTGTACTTGTCCTTTTGA
>JAFMSR010000008.1:15621284-15871284 GCA_022818135.1 Saxidomus purpurata
ATATGACAATATAGTAGCAGCTTCAGAAACAAAAGCATTAATGCCATTTGGAAACTCTGTAAGGACAGTTTAGGCCAATCATATTTGACAAAGCTTCTCATGAAGCCGAAGAACTATCAAAGGACTGTTTAGGCCAGTCATTTTTGACAAAATTTTCTGCCAAGACATAACCTTCTGTGAATATAATTGATATTGAAGGGCTATTTTGGCCATTTAAATTTTATCAACATTCTGTTAAGTTTCGAGTTTGTTTCAGTTTAAGGACTGACGTAATTACCTTTCAGGCCAACCATTTTAACAAAAAAACTTCTCATAGAAGTAGAAGGTTCATTTTAAGTATTGTTCTGGCCAATTTCTTTTGACAAAATCTTCTCATAAGTTATAAGGTTGATATTAAAAGCAAGTGATTTTGACGAAAACATCTTGTATGGAAGATATTTAATTTTAAGGACAGTTTAGGCCACATGTTTTTAACAAAAACATACTATGTAACCAGTAATGGATTTTGTGTACATGAGCCTTAATTGGCATTTGGTTACTGATTATTAAAAAGCATTCATTTTATTCATTGATTAGCAACACAATTGGAATTTTTAAAGATTCCATTGATGTATTTTTGTACAGATGTGATAAAATCTAAAACTAGCAGACTTTCAGGGTTAGGCACAAGTTGAGTGCCTTAGAGAAAGGTAGCTAGTGGTTGGCATTATATAAACTGTGTGCACAAAGATGATTTCATGGTTTTTAGGTCAGTCATTGTACAAAAGATTTGGTCTTTTGACCTGTTTTTCTTATGCGTAAACATATTTGTAGGTCTGTAATCTCAACTCTTGCTTTTGCTGATTTTTTTCCGTCTTCCTGTGATTACTCCCTCTGAATGTGCTTTATGGTAAGTCTGTCTTTAAGTTGGCAATGCCAAACAGGCTTCCTAGGTGAGGCACAAATTTTGTATCTTAGTAGCTGGTCTAAAACTGAGATATCGGTTATACCTAGCAGGCTTTATAGTATAGTCCCAGTCCAGTATCGAGTGCTTTGAAAAGAGAAAGTAAGTGGTTGAGATTATTTATAATAGCCATATGACAATATATTAGCTTCAGAAACAAAAGCATTAATGCAATTTTGAAACTCTGTAAGGACATTTTAGGCCAATCATATTTGACAAAGCTTCTCATAAAGCCGTAGGATCATTAGTGGACTGTTTAGGCCAATCATTTTTGACAAAATTTTCTGCCAAGACAGATTAACCTTCTGTGAATATAATTGAAATTGATGGGCTATTTTGGCCATTTAAATTTTATCAACATTCTGTTAAGTTTCGAGTTTGTTTCAGTTTAAGGACTGACCTAATTACCTTTCAGGCCAACTATTTTAACAAAAAAACTTCTCATAGAAGTAGTAGGTTCATTTTAAGTATTGTTCTGGCCAATGACTTTTGATAAAATCTTCTCATAAGTTATAAGGTTGATATTAAAGGCAAGTGATTTTGACGAAAACATCTTGTATGGAAGATATTTAATTTTAAGGACTGTTTAGGCCACATGTTTTTAACGAAAACATACTATGTAACCAGTAATGGATTTTGTGTACATGAGCCTTAATTGGCCTTTGGTTACTGATTATTAAAAAAGCATTCATTTTATTCATTGATTAGCAACACAATTTGAATTCTTAAAGATTTCATTAAGATGTATTTTTGTACAGATGTGATAACATCTAAAACTAGCAGACTTTCAGGGTTAGGCACAAGTTGAGTGCCTTAGAGAAAGGTAGCTAGTGGTTAGCATTATATAAACTGTGTGCACAAAGATGATTTCATGGTTTTTAGGTCAGTCATTGTACAAAAGATTTGGTCTTTTGACCTGTTTTTCTTATGCGTAGACATATTTGTAGGTCTGTAATCTCAACTCTTGCTTTTGCTGATTTTTTTCCGTCTTCCTGTGATTACTCCCTCTGAATGTGCTTTATGGTAAGTCTGTCTTCAAGTTGGCAATGCCAAACAGGCTTCCTAGGTTAGGCACAAATTTTGTATCTTAGTAGCTGGTCTAAAACTGAGATATCGGTTATACGCAGCAGGCTTTATAGGATAGTCCCTGTCCAGTATCGAGTGTTTTGAAAAGAGAAAGTAAGTGGTTGAGATTATTTAAAATAGCCATATGACAATATAGTAGCTTCAGAAACAAAAGCATTAATGCCATTTTGAAACTCTGTAAGGACATTTTAGGCTAATCATATTTGACAAAGCTTCTCATGAAGCCGTAGGATCATTACAGGACTGTTTAGGCCAATCATTTTTGACAAAATTTTCTGCCAAGACAGATTAACCTTCTGTGAATATAATTGAAATTGAAGGGCTATTTTGGCCATTTAAATTTTATCAACATTCTGTTAAGTTTCGAGTTTCGGTTTCCCCCCCGAGTTTGTTTCAGCTTAAGGACTGACCTAATAACCTTTCAGGCCAACTATTTTAACAAAAAAACTTCTCATAGAAGTAGTAGGTTCATTTTAAGTATTGTTCTGGCCAATGACTTTTGATAAAATCTTCTCATAAGTTATAAGGTTGATATTAAAGGCAAGTGATTTTGACGAAAACATCTTGTATGGAAGATATTTAATTTTAAGGACTGTTTAGGCCACATGTTTTTAACGAAAACATACTATGTAACCAGTTATGGATTTTGTGTACATGAGCCTTAATTGGCATTTGGTTACTGATTATTGAAAAGCATTCATTTTCTTCATTGATAAGCAACACAATTTGACTTTTTAAAGATTTCATTAAGATGTTTTTTTTGTACAGATGTGATAAAATCTAAAACTAGCAGACTTTCAGGGTTAGGCACAAGTTGAGTGCCTTAGAGAAAGGTAGCTAGTGGTTAGCATTATATAAACTGTGTGCACAATGATGATTTCATGGTTTTTAGGTCAGTCATTGCACAAAAGATTTGGTCTTTTGACCTGTTTTTCTTATGTGTAGACATATTTGTAGGTCTGTAATCTCAACCCTTGCCTTTGCTGATTTTTTTTCCGTCTTCCTGTGCTTACTCCCTCTGAATGTGCTTTATGGTAAGTCTGTCTTCAAGTTGGCAATGCCAAACAGGCTTCCTAGGTTAGGCACAAATTTTGTATCTTAGTAGCTGGTCTAAAACTAAGATATCTGTTATACACAGCAGGCTTTATAGTAAAGTCCCAGTCCAGTATCGAGTGTTTTGAAAAGAGAAAGTAAGTGGTTGAGATTATTTATAATAGCCATATGACAATATAGTAGCTTCAGAAACAAAAACATTAATACCATTTTGAAACTCTGTAAGGACATTTTAGGCCAATCATATTTGACAAAGCTTCTCATGAAGCCGTAGGATCATTAGAGGACTGTTTAGGCCAATCATTTTTGACAAAATTTTCTGCCAAGACAGATTAACCTTCTTTGAATATAATTGATATTGAAGGGCTATTTTGGCCATTTAAATTTTATCAACATTCTGTTAAGTTTCGAGTTTGTTTAAGCTTAAGGACTGACCTAATTACCTTTCAGGCCAACTATTTTAACAAAAAAACTTCTCATAGAAGTAGTAGGTTCATTTTAAGTATTGTTCTGGCCAATGGCTTTTGATAAAATCTTCTCATAAGTTATAAGGTTGATATTAAAGGCAAGTGATGTTGACGAAAACATCTTGTATGGAAGATATTTAATTTTAAGGACTGTTTAGGCCACATGTTTTTAACGAAAACATACTATGTAACCAGTAATGGATTTTGTGTACATGAGCCTTAATTGGCATTTGGTTACTGATTATTAAAAAGCATTCATTTTCTTCATTGATTAGCAACACAATTTGAATTCTTAAAGATTTCATTAAGATGTATTTTTGTACAGATGTGATAACATCTAAAACTAGCAGACTTTCAGGGTTAGGCACAAGTTGAGTGCCTTAGAGAAAGGTAGCTAGTGGTTAGCATTATATAAACTGTGTGCACAAAGATGATTTCATGGTTTTTAGGTCAGTCATTGTACAAAAGATTTGGTCTTTTGACCTGTTTTTCTTATGTGTAGACATATTTGTAGGTCTGTAATCTCAACCCTTGCTTTTGCTGATTTTTTTCCGTCTTCCTGTGATTACTCCCTTTGAATGTGTTTTATGGTAAGTCTGTCTTCAAGTTGGCAATGCCAAACAGGCTTCCTAGGTTAGGCACAAATTTTGTATCTTAGTAGCTGGTCTAAAACTAAGATATATGTTATACCCAGCAGGCTTTATAGTATAGTCCCAGTCCAGTATCCAGTGCTTGAAAAGTGAAAGTAAGTGGTTGAGATTATTTATTATAGCCATATGACAATATAGTAGCTTCAGAAACAAAAGCATTTATGCCATTTTGAAACTCTGTAAAGACATTTTAGGCCAATCATATTTGACAAAGCTTCTCATGAAGCCATAGGATCATTAGAGGAGTATTTAGGCCAAACATTTTTGACAAAATTTTATGTCAAGACATATTAACCTTCTGTAAAGATAATTGATATTGAAGGGCTATTTTGGCCATTTAATTTTCATGAACATTCTGTTAAGTTTCGAGTTTGTTTCAGTTTAAGGACTGACCTAATTACCTTTCAGGCCAACCATTTTAACAAAAAAACTTCTCATAGAAGTAGAAAGTTCATTTCAAGTATCGTTCTGGCCAATGACTTTTGACAAAATCTTCTCATAAGTTATAAGGTTGATATTAAAGGCAAGTGATTTTGACGAAAACATCTTGTATGGAAGATATTTAATTTTAAGGACTGTTTAGACCACATGTTTTTAACGAAAATATACTATGTAACCAGTAATGGATTTTGTGTACATGAGCCTTAATTGGCATTTGGTTACTGATTATTGAAAAGCATTCATTTTCTTCTTTGATTAGCAACACAATTTGAATTCTTAAAGATTTCATTAAGATGTATTTTTGTACAGATGTGATAAAATCTAAAACTAGCAGACTTTCAGGGTTAGGCACAATTTGAGTGCCTTAGAGAAAGGTAGCTAGTGGTTAGCATTATATAAACTGTGTGCACAATGATGATTTCATGGTTTTTAGGTCAGTCATTGCACAAAAGATTTGGTCTTTTGACCTCTTTTCTTATGTGTAGACATATTTGTAGGTCTGTAATCTCAACCCTTGCTTTTGCTGATTTTTTTCCGTCTTCCTGTGATACTCCCTCTGAATGTGCTTTATGGTAAGTCTGTCTTCAAGTTGGCAATGCCAAACAGGCTTCCTAGGTTAGGCACAAATTTTGTATCTTAGTAGCTGGTCTAAAACTAAGATATCGGTTATACACAGCAGGCTTTATAGTATAGTCCCAGTCCAGTATGCAGTGCTTTGAAAAGAGAAAGTAAGTGGTTGAGATTATTTATAATAGCCATATGACAATATAAAAAAAAAAAAACCAAAAAACCCAAAAAAAACCCAAAAAAAAAAAACCCCCAAAAAGTAAGCTTCAGAAACAAAAGCATTAATTGCCATTTGAAACTCTGTAAGGACATTTTAGGCCAATCATATTTGACAAAGCTTCTCATGAAGCCGTAGGATCATTAGAGGACTGTTTAGGCCAATCATTTTTGACAAAATTTTCTGCCAAGACAGATTAACCTTCTGTGAATATAATTGAAATTGATGGGCTATTTTGGCCATTTAAATTTTATCAACATTCTGTTAAGTTTCGAGTTTGTTTCAGCTTAAGGACTGACCTAATTACCTTTCAGGCCAACTATTTTAACAAAAAAACTTCTCATAGAAGTAGAAGGTTCATTTTAAGTATTGTTCTGGCCAATGACTTTTGATAAAATCTTCTCATAAGTTATAAGGTTGATATTAAAGGCAAGTGATTTTGACGAAAACATCTTGTATGGAAGATATTTAATTTTAAGGACTGTTTAGGCCACATGTTTTTAACGAAAACATACTATGTAACCAGTAATGGATTTTGTGTATATGAGCCTTAATTGGCATTTGGTTACTGATTATTGAAAAGCATTCATTTTCTTCATTGATTAGCAACACAATTTGAATTTTTAAAGATTTCATTGATATATTTTTGTACAGATGTGATAACATCTAAAACTAGCAGACTTTCAGGGTTAGGCACAAGTTGAGTGCCTTAGAGAAAGGTAGCTAGTGGTTAGCATTATATAAACTGTGTGCACAAAGATGATTTCATGGTTTTTAGGTCAGTCATTGCACAAAAGATTTGGTCTTTTGACCTCTTTTTCTTATGTGTAGACATATTTGTAGGTCTGTAATCTCAACCCTTGCTTTTGCTGATTTTTTTCCGTCTTCCTGTGATTACTCCCTCTGAATGTGCTTTATGGTAAGTCTGTCTTCAAGTTGGCAATGCCAAACAGGCTTCCTAGGTTAGGCACAAATTTTGTATCTTAGTAGCTGGTCTAAAACTAAGATATCGGTTATACCCAGCAGGCTTTATAGTATAGTCCCAGTCCAGTATCGAGTGTTTTGAAAAGAGAAAGTAAGTGGTTGAGATTATTTATAATAGCCATATGACAATATAGTAGCTTCAGAAACAAAAGCATTAATGCCATTTTGAAACTCTGTAAGGACATTTTAGGCTAATCATATTTGACAAAGCTTCTCATGAAGCCGTAGGATCATTACAGGACTGTTTAGGCCAATCATTTTTGACAAAATTTTCTGCCAAGACAGAATAACCTTCTGTGAATATAATTGAAATTGAAGGGCTATTTTGGCCATTTAAATTTTATCAACATTCTGTTAAGTTTCGAGTTTGTTTCAGCTTAAGGACTGACCTAATTACCTTTCAGGCCAACCATTTTAACAAAAAAACTTCTCATAGAAGTAGTAGGTTCATTTTAAGTATTGTTCTGGCCAATGACTTTTGATAAAATCTTCTCATAAGTTATAAGGTTGATATTAAAGGCAAGTGATTTTGACGAAAACATCTTGTATGGAAGATATTTAATTTTAAGGACTGTTTAGGCCACATGTTTTTAACGAAAACATACTATGTAACCAGTTATGGATTTTGTGTACATGAGCCTTAATTGGCATTTGGTTACTGATTATTAAAAAGCATTCATTTTCTTCATTGATTAGCAACACAATTTGAATTTTTAAAGATTTCATTGATGTATTTTTGTACAGATGTGATAACATCTAAAACTAGCAGACTTTCAGGGTTAGGCACAAGTTGAGTGCCTTAGAGAAAGGTAGCTAGTGGTTAGCATTATATAAACTGTGTGCACAAAGATGATTTCATGGTTTTTAGGTCAGTCATTGTACAAAAGATTTGGTCTTTTGACCTGTTTTTCTTATGTGTAGACATATTTGTAGGTCTGTAATCTCAACCCTTGCTTTTGCTGATTTTTTTCCGTCTTCCTGTGCTTACTCCCTCTGAATGTGTTTTATGGTAAGTCTGTCTTCAAGTTGGCAATGCCAAAACAGGCTTCCTAGGTTAGGCACAAATTTTGTATCTTAGTAGCTGGTCTAAAACTAAGATATCTGTTATACACAGCAGGCTTTATAGTAAAGTCCCAGTCCAGTATCGAGTGTTTTGAAAAGAGAAAGTAAGTGGTTGAGATTATTTATAATAGCCATATGACAATATAGTAGCTTCAGAAACAAAAACATTAATACCATTTGGAAACTCTGTAAGGACATTTTAGGCTAATCATATTTGACAAAGCTTCTCATGAAGCCGTAGGATCATTAGAGGACTGTTTAGGCCAATCATTTTTGACAAAATTTTATATCAAGACATATTAACCTTCTGTGAAGATAATTGATATTGAAGGGCTATTTTGGCCATTTCAATTTTCATGAACATTCTGTTAAGTTTCGAGTTTGTTTCAGTTTAAGGACTGACCTAATTACCTTTCAGGCCAACTATTTTAACAAAAAAACTTCTCATAGAAGTAGTAGGTTCATTTTAAGTATCGTTCTGGCCAATGCATTTTGATAAAATCTTCTCATAAGTTACAAGGTTGATATTAAAGGCAAGTGATTTTGACGAAAACATCTTGTATGGAAGATATTTAATTTTAAGGACTGTTTAGGCCACATGTTTTTAAAGAAAACATACTATGTAACCAGTAATGGATTTTGTGTACATGAGCCTTAATTGGCATTTGGTTACTGATTATTGAAAAGCATTCATTTTCTTCATTGATTAGCAACACAATTTGAATTTTTAAAGATTTCATTAAGATGTATTTTTGTACAGATGTGATAAAATCTAAAACTAGCAGACTTTCAGGGTTAGGCACAAGTTGAGTGCCTTAGAGAAAGGTAGCTAGTGGTTAGCATTATATAAACTGTGTGCACAATGATGATTTCATGGTTTTTAGGTCAGTCATTGTACAAAAGAGTTGGTCTTTTGACCTGTTTTTCTTATGTGTAGACATATTTGTAGGTCTGTAATCTCAAGCCTTGCTTTTGCTGATTTTTTTCCGTCTTCCTGTGATTACTCCCTCTGAATGTGCTTTATGGTAAGTCTGTCTTCAAGTTGGCAATGCCAAACAGGCTTCCTAGGTTAGGCACAAATTTTGTATCTTAGTAGCTGGTCTAAAACTAAGATATCTGTTATACCCAGCAGGCTTTATAGTATAGTCCCAGTCCAGTATCCAGTGCTTTGAAAAGAGAAAGTAAGTGGTTGAGATTATTTATTATAGCCATATGACAATATAGTAGCTTCAGAAACAAAAGCATTAATGCCATTTGGAAACTCTGTAAGGACATTTTAGGCCAATCATATTTGACAAAGCTTCTCATGAAGCCGTAGGATCATTAGAGGACTGTTTAGGCCAATCATTTTTGACAAAATTTTCTGTCAAGACAGATTAACCGTCTGTGAAGATAATTGAAATTGAAGGGCTATTTTGGCCATTTAAATTTTATCAACATTCTGTTAAGTTTCGAGTTTGTTTCAGCTTAAGGACTGACCTAATTACCTTTCAGGCCAACTATTTTAACAAAAAAACTTTTCATAGAAGTAGAAGGTTCATTTTAAGTATTGTTCTGGCCAATGACTTTTGATAAAATCTTCTCATAAGTTATAAGGTTGATATTAAAGGCAAGTGATTTTGACGAAAACATCTTGTATGGAAGATATTTAATTTTAAGGACTGTTTAGGCCACATGTTTTTAACGAAAACATACTATGTAACCAGTAATGGATTTTGTGTACATGAGCCTTAATTGGCATTTGGTTACTGATTATTGAAAAGCATTCATTTTCTTCATTGATTAGCAACACAATTTGAATTTTTAAAGATTTCATTGATGTATTTTTGTACAGATGTGATAAAATCTAAAACTAGCAGACTTTCAGGGTTAGGCACAAGTTGAGTGCCTTAGAGAAAGGTAGCTAGTGGTTAGCATTATATAAACTGTGTGCACAATGATGATTTCATGGTTTTTAGGTCAGTCATTGCACAAAAGATTTGGTCTTTTGACCTGTTTTTCTTATGTGTAGACATATTTGTAGGTCTGTAATCTCAACCCTTGCCTTTGCTGATTTTTTTCCGTCTTCCTGTGCTTACTCCCTCTGAATGTGCTTTATGGTAAGTCTGTCTTCAAGTTGGCAATGCCAAACAGGCTTCCTAGGTTAGGCACAAATTTTGTATCTTAGTAGCTGGTCTAAAACTAAGATATCTGTTATACACAGCAGGCTTTATAGTAAAGTCCCAGTCCAGTATCGAGTGTTTTGAAAAGAGAAAGTAAGTGGTTGAGATTATTTATAATAGCCATATGACAATATAGTAGCTTCAGAAACAAAAACATTAATACCATTTGGAAACTCTGTAAGGACATTTTAGGCTAATCATATTTGACAAAGCTTCTCATGAAGCCGTAGGATCATTAGAGGACTGTTTAGGCCAATCATTTTTAACAAAATCTTCTGTCAAGACATATTAACTGCCTGTGAAGATATTTGATATTGATGGGCTATTTTGGCCATTTAACTTTTATCAACATTCTGTTAAGTTTCGAGTTTGTTTCAGCTTAAAGACTGACCTAATAACCTTTCAGGCCAACTATTTTAACAAAAAAACTTCTCATAGAAGTAATAGGTTCATTTTAAATATTGTTCTGGCCAATGACTTTTGATAAAATCTTCTCATAAGTTATAAGGTTGATATTAAAGGCAAGTGATTTTGACGAAAACATCTTGTATGGAAGATATTTAATTTTAAGGACTGTTTAGGCCACATGTTTTTAACGAAAACATACTATGTAACCAGTAATGGATTTTGTGTACATGAGCCTTAATTGGCATTTGGTTACTGATTATTGAAAAGCATTCATTTTCTTCATTGATTAGCAACACAATTTGAATTTTTAAAGATTTCATTGATGTATTTTTGTACAGATGTGATAAAATCTAAAACTAGCAGACTTTCAGGGTTAGGCACAAGTTGAGTGCCTTAGAGAAAGGTAGCTAGTGGTTAGCATTATATAAACTGTGTGCACAATGATGATTTCATGGTTTTTAGGTCAGTCATTGCACAAAAGATTTGGTCTTTTGACCTGTTTTTCTTATGTGTAGACATATTTGTAGGTCTGTAATCTCAAGCCTTGCTTTTGCTGATTTTTTTCCGTCTTCCTGTGATTACTCCCTCTGAATGTGCTTTATGGTAAGTCTGTCTTCAAGCTGGCAATGCCAAAACAGGCTTCCTAGGTTAGGCACAAATTTTGTATCTTAGTAGCTGGTCTGAAACTAAGATATCTGTTATACCCAGCAGGCTTTATAGTATAGTCCCAGTCCAGTATGCAGTGCTTTGAAAAGAGAAAGTAAGTGGTTGAGATTATTTATAATAGCCATATGACAATATAGTAGCTTCAGAAACAAAAGCATTATTGCCATTTGGAAACTCTGTAAGGACATTTTAGGCCAATCATATTTGACAAAGCTTCTCATGAAGCCGTAGGATCATAAGAGGACTGTTAAGGCCAATCATTTTTGACAAAATTTTCTGTCAAGACATATTAACCTTCTGTGAAGATAATTGAAATTGAAGGGCTATTTTGGCCATTTAAATTTTATCAACATTCTGTTAAGTTTCGAGTTTGTTTCAGCTTAAGGACTGACCTAATTACCTTTCAGGCCAACTATTTTAACAAAAAAACTTCTCATAGAAGTAGAAGGTTCATTTTAAGTATTGTTCTGGCCAATGACTTTTGATAAAATCTTCTCATAAGTTATAAGGTTGATATTAAAGGCAAGTGATTTTGACGAAAACATCTTGTATGGAAGATATTTAATTTTAAGGACTGTTTAGGCCACATGTTTTTAACGAAAACATACTATGTAACCAGTAATGGATTTTGTGTACATGAGCCTTAATTGGCATTTGGTTACTGATTATTAAAAAGCATTCATTTTCTTCATTGATTAGCAACACAATTTGAATTTTTAAAGATTTCATTGATATATTTTTGTTAAGATGTGATAACATCTAAAACTAGCAGACTTTCAGGGTTAGGCACAAGTTGAGTGCCTTAGAGAAAGGTAGCTAGTGGTTAGCATTATATAAACTGTGTGCACAAAGATGATTTCATGGTTTTTAGGTCAGTCATTGTACAAAAGATTTGGTCTTTTGACCTGTTTTTCTTATGTGTAGACATATTTGTAGGTCTGTAATCTCAACCCTTGCTTTTGCTGATTTTTTTCCGTCTTCCTGTGATTACTCCCTCTGAATGTGCTTTATGGTAAGTCTGTCTTCAAGCTGGCAATGCCAAAACAGGCTTCCTAGGTTAGGCACAAATTTTGTATCTTAGTAGCTGGTCTAAAACTAAGATATCTGTTATACACAGCAGGCTTTATAGTAAAGTCCCAGTCCAGTATCGAGTGTTTTGAAAAGAGAAAGTAAGTGGTTGAGATTATTTATAATAGCCATATGACAATATAGTAGCTTCAGAAACAAAATCATTAATACCATTTGGAAACTCTGTAAGGACATTTAAGGCCAATCATATTTGACAAAGCTTCTCATGAAGCCGTAGGATTATTAGTGGACTGTTTATGCCTATTTTTTTTGACAAAATTTTCTGCCAAGACAGATTAACCTTCTGTGAAGATAATTGATATTGAAGGGCTATTTTGGCCATTTAATTTTCATGAACATTCTGTTAAGTTTCGAGTTTGTTTCAGTTTAAGGACTGACCTAATTACCTTTCAGGCCAACTATTTTAACAAAAAAACTTCTCATAGAAGTAGTAGGTTCATTTTAAGTATCGTTCTGGCCAATGCATTTTGACACAATCTTCTCATAAGTTATAAGGTTGATATTAAAGGCAAGTGATTTTGACGAAAACATCTTGTATGGAAGATTTTTAATTTTAAGGACTGTTTAGGCCACATGTTTTTAAAGAAAACATACTATGTAACCAGTAATGGATTTTGTGTACATGAGCCTTAATTGGCCTTTGGTTACTGATTATTGAAAAGCATTCATTTTCTTCTTTGATTAGCAACACAATTTGAATTCTTAAAGATTTCATTAAGATGTATTTTTGTACAGATGTGATAAAATCTAAAACTAGCAGACTTTCAGGGTTAGGCACAAGTTGAGTGCCTTAGAGAAAGGTAGCTAGTGGTTAGCATTATATAAACTGTGTGCACAAAGATGATTTCATGGTTTTTAGGTCAGTCATTGTACAAAAGATTTGGTCTTTTGACCTGTTTTTCTTATGTGTAGACATATTTGTAGGTCTGTAATCTCAACCCTTGCTTTTGCTGATTTTTTTCCGTCTTCCTGTGATTATTCCCTTTGAATGTGTTTTATGGTAAGTCTGTCTTCAAGTTGGCAATGCCAAACAGGCTTCCTAGGTTAGGCACAAATTTTGTATCTTAGTAGCTGGTCTAAAACTAAGATATATGTTATACCCAGCAGGCTTTATAGTATAGTCCCAGTCCAGTATCCAGTGCTTGAAAAGTGAAAGTAAGTGGTTGAGATTATTTATTATAGCCATATGACAATATAGTAGCTTCAGAAACAAAAGCATTTATGCCATTTGGAAACTCTGTAAAGACATTTTAGGCCAATCATATTTGACAAAGCTTCTCATGAAGCCATAGGATCATTAGAGGACTATTTAGGCCAATCATTTCTGACAAAATTTTATGTCAAGACATATTAACCTTCTGTGAAGATAATTGATATTGAAGGGCTATTTTGGCCATTTAAATTTTATCAACATTCTGTTAAGTTTCGAGTTTGTTTCAGTTTAAGGACTGACCTAATTACCTTTCAGGCCAACCATTTTAACAAAACAACTTCTCATAGAAGTAGAAAGTTCATTTCAAGTATCGTTCTGGCCAATGACTTTTGACAAAATCTTCTCATAAGTTATAAGGTTGATATTAAAGGCAAGTGATTTTGACGAAAACATCTTGTATGGAAGATATTTAATTTTAAGGACTGTTTAGGCCACATGTTTTTAACGAAAATATACTATGTAACCAGAATTGGCTTTTGTGTACATGCGCCTTAATTGGCCTTTGGTTACTGATTATTGAAAAGCATTCATTTTCTTCATTGATTAGCAAAACAATTTGAATTTTGAGAGATTTCATTAAGATGTATTTTTGTACAGATGTGATAAAATCTAAAACTAGCAGACTTTCAGGGTTAGGCACAAGTTGAGTGCCTTAGAGAAAGGTAGCTAGTGGTTAGCATTATATAAACTGTGTGCACAAAGATGATTTCATGGTTTTTAGGTCAGTCATTGTACAAAAGATTTGGTCTTTTGACCTGTTTTTCTTATGCGTAGACATATTTGTAGGTCTGTAATCTCAAGCCTTGCTTTTGCTGATTTTTTTCCGTCTTCCTGTGATTACTCCTTCTGAATGTGCTTTATGGTAAGTCTGTCTTCAAGTTGGCAATGCCAAACAGGCTTCCTAGGTTAGGCACAAATTTTGTATCTTAGTAGCTGGTCTAAAGCTGAGATATATGTTATACCCAGCAAGCTTTATAAGATAGTCCCTGTCCAGTATCGAGTGCTTTGAAAAGAGAAAGTAAGTGGTTGAGATTAATTATTATAGCCATATGACAATATATTAGCTTCAGAAACAAAAGCATTAATGCAATTTTTAAACTCTGTAAAGACATTTAAGGCCAATCATATTTGACAAAGCTTCTCATGAAGCCGTAGGATCATTAGAGGACTGTTTAGGCCAATCATTTTTGACAAAAGTTTCTGCCAAGACAGATTAACCTTCTGTGAATATAATTGAAATTGATGGGCTATTTTGGCCATTTAAATTTTATCAACATTCTGTTAAGTTTCGAGTTTGTTTCAGCTTAAGGACTGACCTAATTACCTTTCAGGCCAACTATTTTAACAAAAAAACTTCTCATAAAAGTAGTAGGTTCATTTTAAGTATTGTTCTGGCCAATGACTTTTGATAAAATCTTCTCATAAGTTATAAGGTTGATATTAAAGGCAAGTGATTTTGACAAAAACATCTTGTATGGAAGATATTTAATTTTAAGGACTGTTTAGGCCACATGTTTTTAACGAAAACATACTATGTAACCAGTAATGGATTTTGTGTACATGAGCCTTAATTGGCATTTGGTTACTGATTATTAAAAAGCATTCATTTTCTCCATTGATTAGCAACACAATTTGAATTTTTAAAGATTCCATTGATGTATTTTTGTACAGATGTGATAAAATCTAAAACTAGCAGATTTTCAGGGTTAGGCACAAGTTGAGTGCCTTAGAGAAAGGTAGCTAGTGGTTAGCATTATATAAACTGTGTGCACAAAGATGATTTCATGGTTTTTAGGTCAGTCATTGTACAAAAGATTTGGTCTTTTGACCTGTTTTTCTTATGTGTAGACATATTTGTAGGTCTGTAATCTCAACCCTTGCTTTTGCTGATTTTTTTCCGTCTTCCTGTGATTACTCCCTCTGAATGTGTTTTATGGTAAGTCTGTCTTCAAGTTGGCAATGCCAAAACAGGCTTCTTATGTTAGGCACAAATTTTGTATCTTAGTAGCTGGTCTAAAACTAAGATATATGTTATACACAGCAGGCTTTATAGTAAAGTCCCAGTCCAGTATCGAGTGTTTTGAAAAGGGAAAGTAAGTGGTTGAGATTATTTATAATAGCCATATGACAATATAGTAGCTTCAGAAACAAAAACATTAATGCCATTTTGAAACTCTGTAAGGACATTTAAGGCCAATCATATTTGACAAAGCTTCTCATGAAGCCGTAGGATCATTAGAGGACTGTTTAGGCCAATCATTTCTGACAAAATCTTCTGTCAAGACAAGACATATTAACTGTCTGTGAAGATATTTGATATTGATGGGCTATTTTGGCCATTTAAATTTTATCAACATTCTGTTAAGTTTTTCGTATCAGTCCACTTACTGACCTAACTATTTTAGAACAATGTATTTCTATGAAAGTTAGAATACTTATTTTACAACCCCATATCTTTTCAATTTTAATATAATTTGGCATTGATGGCAAGAAAAATAAAACCATTTTCAAATGAAACTGACGTGTTATTTTAATGATTATGCAAGTTTACGTAGTACAGGTACAGGGTATTCGTTCAATTACGAAAATTACTAGAGATGCGGTACTGAATCAACCGATCCCCAGCCCCTTATGACACAGAGATGCGCAAGCTGATCATGGTCTATACTTGCCTAGAAGAGAGACTCACCAACGGGTAAGTTTGAATTTATTAATTCTACACCGAAGTTAAAAGTACATAATATGTATATGCATAACTAATAGTATGATGGTGCTAATTCCGATGTCCGAGTACCCTTATGGCCGGATGTGCATTTTGGTCATGGTCTACCGTTGCCGCAAAATCAGACTCAGTTGCTACAAAGTTTGTATGACATACTGTTATTCACAGGTAGAGAATATTCGTTTGTAAAACACACAACAGAACAATAGTGCTGAATCAACTGACAGCCCCCTGAACACACGGATGTTCATATTAATGATAGTCTACACTGGTCATGAAAGCGGACTAATGTGTTAGTAGTAAGGTGAGACTTAACGACTTTATACATTGTTTGGTTGCTGTAGGTTTGTCTACATATGAGTATGCATTATTATCAGACTTTCAATGTCGTTGTCGTAGTATTTTAACATCCGTTTCAACCGTGCTTTTGGTCATTTTAACCGGCGGGCAGTTTACCTAACACTACCAGGTAGTTCCTGGGTAGAACAAATACTAGACTCCTATCCTACGTAAGAAACTGCCAACTTTCTCACATAAACAGACCTGGTCGGTAGCAGGGCGCAAACCCATGGTCCTCAATCTATGAGACGTTACAGTGACTCTTACCACTCGACTACCGAGGCGGACAACAGTGAATTTCGAAGTCAATCAGTAATTTAGTATCATCGAACCAATTGTAGAATGACGGCCTAGATATGGAAGTTGATCATTGTTTACAATGATTTTTCGAAGACAAGCTCGATTAGTTGAAACTTATTTATTTTATTTTGATTATACATGTACATGCTTTTCATGACGTACTGTTATAAAAAAATACAAGTTTACAGGTACAAAATATTCTTTTATGAAACTTACTACAGAATTATGGTACTGTACAGATGAATGACCCCTGACGACACCGATGTGCAATGATCTCGCAGACTTACTGGTCATCTATTAACGGGTAAATTAAAGTTAGTATTTTACATTGAATTTAAGGGACGTATTTAAATACATACCTACACGTAAAGATGTTTTTTTTGCGTAGACAGTGCTGAATAAAAAAATTGTTATCTGACGACATGGATGTTCAAGTTGATCATGGTTGATAGTGGTCTAGAAGTTAGACAACTTATTTATAACATGTTTTAACTGAAATAAAAAAAAATAAAGATGGAAAAGGGTGTACTGCATTCAAAATGATATGCGATTATGGTTATGGAACATTTTGTTTGTAGGTCTTACAAATAACTATGGTGCAAATTCAGCATATTTTCACATGGCGGCACGGATGTACAAGTTGATGATAGGCTTCACTTGTCATGAAGGAAGATTCGCCGCCATTGGGTTTGTTTAAACTTACATATTTGACATCGATTGCATCAAATAAAATGGCCTATTCTGGTCGCCAAGTCAGAAAATTTATCACCAACATGGTATAGACTGCTTTCGGTCCGTACTTTTGGTAAAGCACTGTCTCCAGCTGAATACATTTTAAATGAACACAGTTGTTACACTAACCAGGCTCTGTGTCCGACCTTATTTAAAAGAACTAATTAACTGTAAAGATATGAAAGTTCAAATCCAAGTCAATTTATTATTTATGACAAGAAAAATAAATTAAAACATTTTCAAGAATGAAATGGCCGTACTATTATAACATTGATGCACGTTTATAGGAACAAAATACTCGTTCATGGAAATTACAACAGATAAACCTGTGTACATGTTACTGTCAGCCGACTGCCACCCTGATGACACTGATCGATGTGAGTGCTGATCATGGTCTACATTGATCTTGAAGGGAGATGCATGTCGTCAGTAAGGTAAGTTTAACTCCTTTATTGTATCTTTGCTGACTGCAAATTCGACTCTACTAGTACAATGTATAATTATGTACATTTTATTCGGACTTTCATAGATTTGGAGAATGCAAAGAGCGTAATGTAATTAAGAAAGAGTGTGCTCATAGGTTTATTACCCTTCCATGAATTTTCCAGCCTTTTGATTGGTAAACTGTCTATTATAAGAAAGTGGTATTAACACTTACTGACACTATGATTTATTTATAAATCACTAAAAATAAAAGTGACGCTCCAGAATGTTAATCTTCCTTCTATAATCGATATATGCAAAAATTCCTTTCCTCGAAATTCTACACAATTTCCGACGTCATTTAGTGGCAATGACGCACAGTGTTGATATTTAATATGATATTACCCATCTCAGCATGATATCAGGTTGGGTGATATTAATCTAAGCGGGTAATACCCGCTTTATCAACATATACCACATGAAAAAAACAAACAAATAACATGTAATAATGTGACAATACACCAGGTTAAATCATACAGAATTATGAGTAGTAGTTTCAGTTCCCGACATCATCCAGAATTCCACCATACAGTTGCTATGTAATCATAGAATAACGAATTTCAACATTAATTTGTAAAAGGGTAGCACTGGTTACTGTAATAAAATATTAATGTTAGCATTATTCAACCTCTCCGCATTCGTGGCAGTCAACGTAAGCTCTATGCGAGCATAACATTCAAACTCAGTTAAGACTAAACATAGTTTACTTTACTCCCAAAGCAGGTACATGTACCAATAATTGTTTACAGTTAAATAAAAATGGGACCCCCATCCTAGCACTTACTATTCATTTTCGGCCTCCGGCCTTATTCCGATAATGAAACAATGGTGATAATTTTTTTTTTGCACAAGGAAAAACAAATTGTTGAGGTGTCGGTATTCGAACCTTATGCACCCGCAGTCATAAGAAAGTGATCGTAAACATCTGGTCATTGTAAATTAACGTTCTTTACAACTAAGTTATATTAGTATACATATTCTACTGGTTTAAAATGACTTGCAGAAAGGCTATTATAAATTAGCACTCTTTTCACACACTTTCTTAGAGCACTTTTTTTCTTCTTCAGATACTGTGACTGGTCATCGTAGTTATGTAGAGATATTTCACCAAGACAGTTTACTGCAAGATGTGCACTCTACTAAGTAGAACGTGTGAGAGACAAGAAAAGTATTCTTTTGCGAAACTCAAAACTGTGACGTCAAGATAGCCTTTGCTAGCAGCATCCTTTTAAAGTGAGTTTTTTTTCACTCTACATGTTTACAAATTTATTTATTTTACTATGCAGAAAGCAGTCATAGATTATTGAGTCATTCTCGAAAACCCATTTCAAATCCTACTTCTCCCTCGCTAGTTTTTCACTGCTGCTGCCAGTTGACATCGGTGTCTTTGTCCAAAGACAAACATCGTGCTCAGATTAGGATTCGAATCCGGGACTGTACGTTCTGGAGCTATCGAGGCCCACAAGGGATGGAAAATTTTTTCCTCCCTTTTTTTTTTGGTTTTTTTTCCCGGTTTTTGCCCCCACAAAAATTTTTTTTTTTTTTTTTTTTTTTTTTTTTTTTTTTTATCCCCAAAAAAATTTTTTTTCCCCTTTTTATTTTTTTTTTTTTTATAAAATTTTTTTTTTTTTTTTTTTTTTTTTTTTTTTTTTTTTTTTTTTTTTTTTTTTTTTTTTTTTTTTTCCCGATGGAGTTCGGTAGAATGAGTAGTATCCCTTGCTAGAGACAGGGTAAGCATCAGTGAGATTTCTTGAGTCGGTTCCTAATATCCTGCATTGTATTGCCTGAGACATTTAATCTTTTATTCCATTGTCTCTTAGAGAAACTACATAACCCAGGTCAAAACTAAATCATGTCAAAATAGGACCAGGTATGTCACTGAACAAAATAACTGATTCTTCTTCTTTTTTCAAAGTTTTAACTTTCTAGCGCACTTGGGTCGTTTTTAGCTCGACTCTTCGAAGAATAGGGAGGCTATTGCACTCGCACCTGGCGTCGGCGTCGGCGTCGGCGTCGACGTTGGTTAAAGTTTTTTATAAAGTCAAATATCTTGAATAGTATCAAAGGTATTGACTTGAAACTCAAATTTTATGTTTACCATCAACATCTTCACCTGAGAAAACAATCGCCATAACTCTGTTTTGATTTTTGACAAATTTATGCCCCTTTTAACTTAGACATTTATTACAGTTTTTACCAGACTATTACATGTTTATGGAAATACTCGAAATGGCTTACTTTTGAAATGTCATAAAACAATTATGCAGCATGCTTTTTTGATTTTATGCATATCAATTTTGAAACGTTACAAAGTTATTTATGATCAAATATACAAGGTTATGTATTTCTTTGAAATTATCCCCTCCCATCCTCCCTTCAGTTGGCTTACAGAATCCGGAGTAAGGCTTTCCATGAAATGTACATTTACCAAGTTCTTTGAACAAGTTTCATATCTTTGACCTTAATTCCTATAGACAATTACACAATACACATGTTCTTTGGCAAAAAAAAACACATTTTACTGACAAGCTTTCGAATAGTCGAGCGTGCTGACATGGGACAGCTCTTGTTCATCATAATTACAGTCACTTATTTTTTGCGGTAGATCGCGGGTTTCCCCTAGAAGATGGATCCTGTTTTAGAAAGTCGACACAGATTTAAGAAATTTTGCGTGACAATCTCATGGCTCATTGACTATTGTAGAAAAAATGAAGTTAAGTGACATTTCCATGGAAACTGCGTTAAAAGCTCCCACTGGCGGAGAGGTGTATTCTTCGTCAATTTTCGTGTGTTTTTTCGATAAATCTCTGTCTACGAAGATAATGAAACGATCTAATTTTCATAAATGCAATGGCAAAATATTTATCCATCTCAAAGCATTATATGTTACTTTTTCACGGATCACTGTATACATGAAGGATAGAATCGTTCGAATACAAAATATCAAACATATGAATCAAAAAAGGCTTCCGGATGAAACACGCTTTGATTGTTTATTAAGGAACACAAATCTTTAACACTATACTTGAAGAACTCACCGAAAAGAAGCAAACAAAATATTTATTCTTAAGAAGATTAAATGGATGTTTTTCAAAACACGAAAAAACTGCTCTATATTGAATTTTATTACCCTTCCATGAAATTTGCGGTCTTCTGATTGGTCAACGAATCGTAAATAGATATTGATATTTACGGGAAAGCCGGTAATATATACTTGACGTAACCCCGTTACTGTACCCCGTGCTGAACGTGAGCTTGTTCGCCGCGTACACTACGTTAATATTATAAGTCCGTCCTGATTTGTGACGTCACGCAGTGACATTGAGGTATCATAAGGGGATTTGAAGGTCTGGTTACGTTCAGCTGTTAGATAAATAAAACATAAACGGAATCCTTCAATATTTAAGAAAGGGAGGGTAATAAAATTGTTATTTGTTTTTTGACGTGATATATGGGGATTTATTACCGCCTCGACAAAATATTATCCTCACCTAGCGGCTGGGGTAATATAAGTCTAGGCGGGTAATATATCCCCATATATCACTTCAAAAACCAAATAACATATACTATAGTATGTACATGTATAAAATATTCATTTCATACGTTTTGCAAGTATCGCAAAACGTGAACGATCTATGATAAAACTGGTCAGGTTTTTCAAGGCTATTAATATATTAAATACATTGGAGCTGTACAGTATTAAGGGCTTCATGGGGCATTTATGTAAAAAATTATCTAAAATAATATTAGAAGGCAGACGCCAGGGCTTGGACCTGTACACACGGCGTCATCGGCTACAAATGCACATTTCCAACGCCTTAGACCGCAAGGTGGCCACCGCAGCAACCCCAAGACATGCATTATTGAAGATATGGATAACGCTGTAATAAATTAGTTTCAAAACGGTACTATTACTACTAGTATATTCGCAAACATCAGCGTACATGTACTTCTGTTGCTGAAATAAGTAGAATACGCCATATTTATGCATGGATGCGACATTTTATACAAAAGAGTTATCAAGTGGGCATGGGGTTTCAGCGTGTTTTCAGCAGTAACCTCAATTTTTTACCTCTGATTTTTTCCCTTGATAAGTCGATTTACATTACTGTCTAATTATTGGGTCATACATGTCAGAGTGAGCTTTTAAGGCCGTACGCCGTACGTTCATTAAACATTTTCCATCAAACGACATCTATTCTTAAACTACCAAGCCAATGATGATGAAACATACCAGGAATGTTCCTTGCATGAAGCCCTTTCATATTTTTTTTATATAATTTATTTGCGTTCTCACCTTACATTCATACATGATATTAAACACATTAGCATAGTACAATACAATTATACATGAAGGTATTTATAGTACAATACAATTACAGGAAGGTATTTACTCGGTCATAGTACTTTTTTAGCAAAAGACTTACAGTTCATTTAGGATACTATGACAGTTACATACTAGATGTATGTGTACACATATACAAGAGGTGATATACCACGATTTTAACAAAACTATTTGGCCCGAATGAACTGTACAGTAGTACAAATCTAAGATAGACAACTGCTATAAACTTGATGCAATAATTTTGATTGAGTTACTTCCCTTAAAACATGTATCTATCAAAATACTGCAATACTAATGGTTATATATATAATACTTAGACTTGGAGTTATTTTGTTTATACAAAAGAAAAGCGGTAAATATCAAAAGATCAAAGCAATCCGGGTGGAAAAGCGTACCTATGGATATGGTGTGGGAATAAGGTGTTATAAGTTTGAAACAAGTGGATCTACATACTTTTTTTTTCACTCAATATGAGTTTACAAATTTGTATTGGCAAGCACTGCAAATGGTCTCCACATTTTATTAAACTTATCAATAGTAAATGACTTTATTGTATTTATTTTTTTCAGCATGGAACAGTAAAGAAATTTTCTTTTTTTAGAACACTCAATACTGGCAGATTTGAATTTATAACTTGCAATGATATACATACAACTTTGCAGTCATAACTATGGTATTAAAGCTCGCTGGAATGATACATTACCCAACAGAATATTGGTGCATGAAAAATCTGCAATAATTTCATTACATGTTCTATTAATCCTTACCTGAACATTTGTCCAGAAATCTTTTATGATGTCACATTCCCAGAATAAATGTACAATGGATTCTATTTCTTGATACAGAAGGTACATAAATTAATATTGCTACTACTAGAAGCCCTTTCATAGTTGATCAAATAATTTTTTTCCATGCAGAACTCTGGTTGCCATGGCAACGGAAAGGAAAAACTTTAAAAATATTTTTCTCTGAAACAACAAGGCCTAGAGCTTAGACATTAAAGCATTGTGGCATAACCTAGTAAACCTCTACCAAGATTGTTCAAATTATGACCCCCGGGTCAAAATTGATTCCGCCCGGGTGTCTCTTGTTTTAATAAAAGCTATGTAGAAAAAACTATAAAAAAATATTTCTGGAATCACGGGACCAAGAGCTTAGATTTTTGGCTTTTATCATTGCCTAGTTGAGATCTTCCAAGAACGATAAAATCATGTCCCTAGGGTCAAAATTTACCCTTTGTGCTATTGACGACCTTATATTATAGGCAATGGTAGCTAGATGAGCGATATAGGGCCATCTTGGCACTCTTGTTTTATTAGTTTGATGTTAAAAGTATATTACTTATGACAGCATGGTCATGATGTACCCCCTCCACCCCACCTCTTCCCCTCCCCAACCCATTCAACCCGGAAAAAAATCTTATTAATGAGACCTTAAAATTATATTGCTGATGATAACATGGTCATGGTGTTCCCCCACTACCTCTATCCCGCACCCCGACAACCCTAAAAAAAACTTACACAATTACAAAATATTTACCCTACCACCCGAAATATATTCTATCGACTTTTTTTATATGTTTGACCTTAATTGTTACACAATTACACACTATAACTATTTTTAGACAAAAACCCATTTTACTGACAAGAATAGTCGAGCACAACCGATGTTTTTCCTCTTTTTTTGCAGAAAACTGAAAAGAAAATATAGTTAATAAGTATTTTAATGACCAATCCGTATGAAAAGAAATATTCTTAAAATTGAGACAGCATTTCAATTATAATAAAAGTGATGACTAAATGGTGTTGCGATATACATGTACTATTTGTCTCTTAATACATGTAGTACACGTATGATAAAGATATTTAAAATGCGGATTTTCATCCGTGATATCTTGTATATCACAAAGGAATCGCTCGTCTGGTATTGAACATATTTTGTAACACAGATCAACTGTTATCATTTTATTCAAATACGGTGTCCATTCAAATTAAAAAAAATAATTATCGACTACAAAATACATGAACCATTGAAGGATATACCTAAAATGACTTCTGCATACGCTAATGCATATGTCATTAGTGGCTTGTTACGTCACGTCAATCTTGTATTTTACGCCAAAGTTTCTCATGTTTCATCACTTCAAAAACGTTTCAATGGCACAAAAAGTAAGACGGTGACCCGTCTTTTAATTTAATAAAAATGCTTTAAATTGGTTTAAAGTGGAATTATGCACATTTTTTTCAAGTAAAAATCCAGCTGAAATAGGTGTGTGTATAAAGGATAGAGGTAATAATAGCTTTTAACCTAATACAACAAACTCTTCCTGCTACCAGTACGAAATAATAACTTTCCAAATATTACTTTTCCTATTTTGACTGGGAGAGCCAATTTAAGAAATAAACAGCTGCATGCAGGAGTTGCTTCACTTCCACTGCTGAAATCTCTACCGGCAACAACACAATAACACAAGGGAGATCACTGCCAAAGAAAGGAATTATTATTTTATTAGTCCAATTTTTTTATTTCTAAAGCACCAACTTAAAATACTAATGCGGCATTATCATTAGTTTAACACATTTAAATGCACAGCAACCGAAAATAGCTTTTATAAAACTGTCACCCAAAATACACTATGTGCAGTAAGATGCGCATAATGTCACTTTAAGAATCCATAGCGCTTTTTGTTTTAAATCTATTGGGCTGTTTTTTCACAATTGGCGCTCTTTTTGGCGGCAAAATTAATGGTTAGTTTTATTTTTCGAATGTATGAATGAATGAACATTGTATTTATGAAAATTAGATCGTTTCATTATCTACGTAGACAGGAAAATGTCGGAAAAACACGAAACGCGACAAAAAATACACCTCGCCGCTAGATGGCGTTTTTAACGACATCACTTTACCGTATTTTTTACTACAAAAGTTCATGCCTCGTTGAATTGTCATGCGAAATTTCTTAAATCTGCATTGACTTGTAAAAAAGAAGAACCGATTCCTGGGGAAAACCAGCGATCTACCTTAAGTAACAATAATGCTTTGAAAAAAACACAGTCACACCAGAATCGATACTTTTAAAAATATAATTAAAATGCAAAATACAAAATAAAACAATATCTCTTAGCAAAGTATGCATTCCAAAATAATCCAGCCCATTATAAGCCCGAAAATCATACAGAAAATCACTGTCTTTTTCTTGATGTCAGTTGTGTCTGTGTTATCGTTTTCCATTCCTTTTGTCCGTCCGTTCTAACGGCGTTAGAAATTCACGACTTCCTCTTTTCGCTGCAAATTTGTTTTATGACTGATATAAAATTTACCTTTTCTGTCTTAGATTTATTTTGAAAGTAACATCAAACTTTTTAAATGAAAATGATATCTTCCATTTCATCATGTTTAATAACTGTCACTGTTTCGATTTTTCTATTAAGTAAAAGTTCGACAGCATAAATATGCATGTGTATTTTGTTCTAGGAAGAATCAAACACATATATCCCATTGGTAAAAATAAGATTGTAACGATAATTTCACTGACCTGGAGTCCGGCTGTAGGCAACTTACATTCATGTACATGTATATAGTAAGTCCGAGTCTCGGGTCCGGACGTCCATTGTAAAGGTCTATAATCACGCTACATAGCAAGTTCCTCCCTGCTTAATTTTTAAAATGAAGTTGTCAATTTTTCAGTTTGGACCGTACCATTAGTTGCTTACAGGATGGACCTTGACAGCACACTCGGGCACAGAAATGTAGGCTGATCATGATCTGCACTGGTCAGAGAGGCAAAATGTCTTGCCAACTGCAGGGTAAGGAATAAATTAAGGTTTAATATTCACATAGAATCTTCTGATGTGCGTGTTAAATAGTTATTGTTTCGTGAATTAAATGTTGATAATGCAATGTAAAGACAAGAATGACGTCATGTTTCATTATATTTTGTTATATACATAATTAAGACAGTCACTGCAGAAGAAGATACCCGTAGTCGAGTCGTATCGTGCCCATGGTGGATGTGGTGTTCGCCCGAACAAAAATTCCAACCGTAAAGTAGCAGAAAAAGACACGTAACTGGGCAGTAAAATTATATTTACAAGCGTATCTCAGCCGGAATTTGTTGAGAGCATGTAAACATGAAAATTACGGGTGTCATTATTAGCTCGACTATTCGGAGAAAATGGAGAGCTATTACAGTCACTTGTGCGTCGGCGGTGGCGTTGCAGCTTTGGTTAAAGTTTTGCCTGCTAGGTACTATCATGCACATAACTCTGTAACCACTTATGATATTGAATTGAAACTTGTTAATGTCTTTAGGGGGTGTCACACAGTCAAGTCAGATAACTTTTGTATACATTTTATACAAATTATGGTCCTTGTTTGAGTTTAAAATTTGGTTCAAGTTTTGCCTGCTAGGTACTTTCATGCACATATATCTGTAACCACTTATGATATTGAATTGAAACTTCAATTATGTCTTTAGGGGTGTCACACAGTCAAGACATATAACTCTTGTTTAAATTTAGTACAAAGTATGGCCCTTGTTTGACTTTGAAAATTTGATTAAAGGTTTACCTGCTAGGTACTATCAGGTAAATATTTTAATAACCACTTATTATATTGACTTGAAACTTTGTCCATGTCTTTAAGGTTGTCACACAGTCAAGTCAGATAACTCTTGTATAAATTTTATACAAATTATGGCCCTTGTTTGACTTTGAAAATTTGGTTAAAGTTTTGCATGCTAGATACTATCATGCACATATCTCAGTAACCACTAATGATATTGACTTGAAACTTCAATTATGTCTAAAGGGGTGTCACACAGTCAAGTCAGATAACTCTTGCATAAATTTAATACAAATTATGGCCCTTGTTTGACTTTGAAAATTTGGTTTAAGTTTTGCATGCTAGATACTATCATGCACATATCTTAGTAACCACTTATGATATTGACTTGAAACTTCAATAATGTCTAAAGGGGTGTCACACAGTCAAGTCAGATAACTCTTGCATAAATTTAATACAAATTATGGCCCTTGTTTGACTTTGAACATTTGGTTTAAGTTTGCCTGCTAGGTACTATCGTGCACATATCTCAGTAACCACTTATGATAGTTATATCAAACTTAGCAATAGTGTTCATGAGTACATTTTGTATCAAACAATTAATTTACCAAAAATTAAATATATAGTGATAGATTTTGACTTATTTTTACGATTCAACTTTCCTAGTTTATACTTAAGGGTCAGCAAAATTTGGTTTGCTATTAAACTGATAAAAGTTTTGTTTTATTAGCAAGCACCCACAATAGTCGAGCTTGCTGTCCTATGGACAGCTCTTATTTGCTGTTCCAGTTTGAATCACAAAATGACTGAGTTCAATTTTACGCCCATAAAAGACAGAAATACGGTTGTAAAACGGAACAGGAAGTGATCGTTAACTGGCTTTCTGATTGGTTGATTTAAAGAACAATTGGGCGGACAGGTTTGAAAGCATTTTGTAGTAATGTTTACATGTCAGGAACATTTTTTTGTTATTTAGCTTCATAGCATGGATATTAATTATTATCTTGTTGACAGGAAAGAGCAGTATAAGTAAGGGTGAATTGTTAGACAGAGAGCAGTTATAAATAAATTATGATATGATTGTTACTGTACAATGTAATTGAAATAATACGTCATGGCTTCAATTTTGAAGAATCAGTCAGACTTTATGATTTTTTACTAAGTCTTGAGGGATAAGGTCAAAATAAGTATCAATTTTAAATGAAAGCGCTTAATTTGTAACAATGAAATGCATCAGATTCCTGAAGGAAAAAACATTTTCTAGCAAATTGCATAAGGTTTTTGAAAAGCTTTTAAAATAATTATTTCATGGGCGTATTAATTTTACGTGTGTGAATTTATCAGAGGCGTAAAATCTGGATTTGTACGCCAGTAATTTTTATTTTTGGTTGGAACAAATTACGTCTAATTTACATATTACGTGCCAATTTGACGCCCGCATTGCGTGCCATTTACGGTTGGTTTACGGGCGTAAAACCATATTCTGTAAGTCAACTTGGGGCATAATTCTAATACGTACGGGCGTAAAGTTAATATTCCGCCTACTTTACGGCTGTAAAATTTCGTACAGGCGCATTACAGCTTTCTTTCTAATCCTCCTTTTCATAAAAAAATGTTTTGTCCCTGCAGGTGGATTTGTCTATGACTACAGAAGAAACAAAAAAAGATGTACAAGGATTTGAGTTGTAAAATCTCAAAAAAAAAACATTTGCCTTTTAAAGAGACTATAAAGGAGACTGTGTTCCATTTCTGGTAGGTATATTCTTATTTTTCCAGAACTTTTGGTGAATATCAGCGAAAAGTGGTTAGGTTAGTGGCTGGGCAATTGCTTATTTTCCGCAATCTCTTTTGTCATTGTTATTTGTGGAAATTTGTTTTAACATCATGATCATTGCTGTTATTATACCCCTGTAAACAAAGTTTAAGCGGGCTATACTGGAGTCACCATGTCTGTCCGTCTCTCGATGTCCGCGCTTTCTCCCAGCAATCACTTGTCAGATACCATGGAAACATTGCAAAACTGAGTTGTACGAAGGTGGGCATATTACATCCGTCTGTATGTCTGTCCGAGCCCAAAAATCATATGACACAAATGTTCCGCACATAAGGACGATGTGTCTCGTGCAAGACCCAGGTCACTACCTTAAATGTCAAGGTCATCTTAGAGTTTAAAGGTAATGGAATCCTGTATATGCACACATCCGTGTCCGGACTGTAACTTTGTCGTGGATTGATGGATTTAAAATGACTTGGCACAGATGTTCAGCACATCAAGACGATGTGTCGCGTGCAAAGACCCACGTCCTTACCTCAAAGGTCAAGGTCACACTCAGATTTTAAAGGTTATGGAATCCTGTATATATGCACACATTCGTGTCCGGACTGTAACTTTGTCATGCATTGATAGATTTTAGAATAACTTGGTACTGATGTTCAGCACATCAAGATGATGTGACGCGTGTAAAGACCCACGTCCATACTTCAACGGTCAAGGTCACACTCTGATTTTCAAGGTAATGGAATCGTATTCGTGTCCGGACTGTAACTTTGTCATGCATTGATGATTTTTAGCTCGACTATTCGAAGAATAAGGAGGCTTTTGCACTCGCCTCGGCGTCGGCGTCTGCTTTGGTTAATTTCTTTTTATAAAGTCAAATATCTTGAATATTATCAAATGTATTGACTTGAAACTCAAAATATATTTTAACCATCAACATTTACACCTGGGGAAACAATTACATAACGCTGTTTTGATTTTGACAGATTTATGCCCCTTTTAACTTAGATTTTTTGGTAAATGATTTTATAAAGTCAAATATTTTGAATACTATCAAAAGGTATTGACTTGAAACTCAAAATATATCTTTACCATCAACATCTACACCTGAGGAAACTATACCCATAACTCTGTTTTGATTTTTGACAGATTTATGCCCCTTTTTAACATAGAATTTTTTATTATTATTAAAGATTTTTATAAAGTCAAATATCTTGAATTCAATCAAAGGTATCGACTTGAAACTCAAAATATATCTTTGCCATCATCATCTACACCAGTCCTGAAGAAATAATCCCCATAACTCTGTCTTGGTTATTTACAGATTTATGTCCCTTTTCAACTTAGAATTTTAGTTAAAGATTTTTATAAAGTCTAATATCTTGAATACTATCAAACGTATGGACTTGAAACTTAAAATGAATGTTTACTATCAACATCTTCACCACTGATTTTTGACATATTTATGCCCCTTTTAACTTAGAATTTTTTCACACTTTTTACCAGACTATTTTATTGAACTACTCGAAATGGCTTACTTTTGAAATGTCATAAAATACTTATGCAGCGGTTATGTTTTTTTAATTTTATGAATATCAGTTTTGAAATGTTAGAAAGTTATTCATGATCAAATATACAATGTCATGTATTTCTTTGAAATTATCCTCCCTCCTCCCTCCTTCCTCCAGTTGGCTTACAGAATCCAGGGTAAGGCTTTGAATAAAATGTACATTTACAAAGGTCTTTGAACAAGTTTCATATGTTTGACCTTAATTCTTATCGACCATTACACAATACAACAGTCCTGTTCTTATACTAAAAAATCCATTTTACTGACAAGCTTTCGAATAGTCGAGCGTGCTGTTATGTGACAGCTCTTGTTAAAATAACTTGGCACAATGTTCAGCACATCAAGACAATATGTCGCGTTGAACACCTACTACCCTACCTCACAGGGCAAGGTCTCAGTTAGAGTTTAAAGGTGATGGAATCCTGTATATATGGTAACTCTGTCATGCATGGAATGATTTTTAGCTCGACTTTTCGAAGAAAATGGGAGCTATCCTATTCGCCTCGGCGTCGGCGTCCACGTTGGTGTCAAACCTTGGTTAAGTTTTTCGTACCACCTCACTTTATTTCACAACTATTAGAGGTATGGCTTTGAAACTTACCATACTTGTTTACCATCATAACCTCCATCTACAGACAAGAGTACATAACTATGTCAATGTTTTTGACAGAATTATGGCCCTTTTTTGACTTAGAAAGTGTATCGAGCTTGGTTAAGTTTTTCGTACCACCCACTTTATTTCAAAACCATTAGAGATATTGCTTTGAAACTTGCCATCCGTATTTTACATTATAACCACCATCAATAGACAATAGTACATAACTCTGTCAAAAACCTTGACAGAGTTATGCCCCTTTTTGACTTAGAAAATACATTAAATATGGGTAAAATCCACTTATTAGCTCACCTGGCTACGCCAGGGTGAGCTTTTCTGATCGATGATTGTCCGTCGTCCGTCGTCCGTCGACATTTTGATTCAAATGACATCTCCTCTGAAACCTCTAGGCCAATGTTGATAAAACTATGCAGGAATGTTCCTTGCATGAAGCTCTACCAAAATTGTTCAAAGAATTCCATTCCATGCAGAACTCTGGTTGCTATGGTAACAAATAGGAAAAACTTTAAAAATCTTCTTCTCTGAAACCACAAGGCCTAGAGCTTAGATATTTGGCATGTAGCATTGTCTAGTGGACCTCTACCAAGATTGTTCAAATTATGACCCCCGGGTCAAAATTGACCCCGCGCGGGTGGGCCCTTAGTTTTTGCATAGGAATATATAGTAAAAACTTTAAAAATCTTCTTCTCTGAAACCACAAGGCCTAGAGCTAAGATATTTTGCATGTAGCATTGTCTAGTGAACCTCTACCAAGATTGTTCAAATTATGACCCCCGGATCAAAATTGACCCCGCACCGGGGGTCACTTAGTTTTGCATAGGAATATATAGGAAAAACTTAAAACATCTTCTTCTCTGAAACCACAAGGCCTAGAGCTTAGATATTTGGCATGTAGCATTGGCTAGTGGACCTCTACCAAGATTGTTCAAATTATGAGCCCCGGATCAAAATTGACCCCGCACCGGGGGTCACTTAGTTTTACATAGGCTTATATAGTAAAAACTTAAAAAATCTTCTTATCTGAAACCACAAGGCCTAGAGCTTAGATATTTGGCATGTAGCATTGGCTAGTGGACCTCTACCAATATTGTTCAAATTATGACCCCGGGTCAAAATTGACCCCGCACCGGGGGTCACTTAGTTTTGCATAGGAATATATAGTAAAAACTTTAAAAATCTTCTTCTCTGAAACCACAAGGCCTAGAGCTGGCATGTAGCATTGCCTAGTAGACCTCTTTAAAGTTTGTTCAAATTATGCCCCTGGGGTCAAAATTGACCTTGCCCGGGGGGGGGGGGGAGATCATTTGTTTTACAAAGGCGTATATAGGAAAACGTATTTGGTATATAACATTATCTAGTGATCTTCCACCAGGCAAGTGGACTTGTACCAAGGTGAGCGATATAGGGCCATCTTGGCCCTCTTGTTGACTTAACCGTTTGAGATATTGCTTTGAAACTTTGAATGCTTGTTTGCATCATTACCCCCCATCTGTAGGCAAGATAAGGTAACTCTGTCTATGATTTTTTTTTAAATTGAGGCCCTTTATCGACTTAGAATCTTGGTTAAGTTTTTCGTACAAGTCCACTTTTTGACTGAGCTGTTGGAGATATAACTTTGAAAGTTGGATTACTTGTTTACCATCATGACACCTATCTGTAAGCAAGAGAAGATAGCTCTGTGAAAATGTTTCTTGATTTATACTTAGAAATTCCTTGTTAAAGTCTTGTGTGCAACTGTCACTGTCATGCACATATATCATTGACCACTTGAAGTATTAATCTACAACTTTGCTGTAGTATTCAGGGATATCAAACATTTAAGTTTGATAACTCTTGACTTAATATTTTGCTACTTTTGGCCCTTGTTTATACAGATCCTTGATTTAACTGTCAAAGTTTTGTTTTATTGGCAAGCACTAAAAAAGCCGAGCGCGCTGTCCTACTGACAGCTCTTGTTAAATTATATGGCACAATTGTTGAGCACATGGAGATGACATGTCATGTGCAAGTTCCGGGTTCTACCTTGGAGGTCAAGGTCACATTTAGAGGTCAGACAATTTAGAATCCTGTATATATAGACATGTTCATGTCCGGACTGTTATACAATGAAATATTTTAAAATGAATTCGAACAAATGTTCAGCATATGGAGATAAAGTGTTGTGCGCAAGAACCGGTTCCACATCTTGAAAGTCAAGGACACAGAGTGTGAGACAACTTTGGGGGTGGGGAGGAGGGGGGGGGGAGGGGGCATTCGTCACTTATGAGGCACAGCTTTTATTGTTTGATAAGTTTCAGCTCTTGTTGATGACTTTATCAGTCGATTTAATGCGGGTTTTTGTTTTTCAGGAATTATGGATGGAGGGATTTCACGAGTTTACTGTCATTGAAAATGTGAATATTACCCATAGAAGACACGTCGCATGAAACTGACGCCAAAGATCTACATAGTGCCAGAGTGAGCTATTAGGGGCGTCTGTCGTACGTAGTACGCCGTAGGTCGTCCGTTCACAACATCTCCTCTGAAACCACTAGACAAATGTTGATGAAACTTTGCAAGAATGATACTAGGATGAAACCTTATCATAGTTGTTCAAATAATTTCATTCTATGCAGAACTCTGGTTGCCATGGCAACGGAAACGAAAAACTTTAAAAATATTCTTCTCAAGAACAGGAAAGCCCATAGCTTAGATATTTGGCATGTGGAATGACCAAGTGGATTCCCACCAAGATTGTTTAAATTATGACCCCTGGATCAAAATTTACACCGCACGGGGTGCCCTCTTGTTTGTTTTAGCTCGACTTTTCAAAGAATAAGGGCGGGAGCTATTACTGTCACTTTTGTGTCGACGTTGGTGTTGCAGCTTTGCTTAAAGTTTTGCGTGCAAGGTACTTCATGTACATATCCCAATACAAAACTGTACCCACTTATGATACTGAGGCTGCATGGGTTCAGACTGTCAAGTTAGATAACTCTTGTATGAATTTATTTCAAATTATGCCCCTTTGGCAATAGTGTTCATAGGTATCAAACAACTAAGTAACCATAGATAGCTTAAGACGTTTTTTCATGATTACATTTTTTAGCTCGACTATTCAGAGAATATGGAGAGCTATTACAGTCACTGGCGTTGCAGCTTTGGTTAAAGTTTTGCCTGATAGGTACTATCATGCACATATCTCAGTAACCACTTATGATGTTGACTGTAAACTTTGTTCAAGTCTTTAGGGGTGTCACACAATCAAGTCAGATAACTCTTCTATAAATTTAGTACAAATTATGGCCCTTGTTTGACTCTGAAAATTTGGTTAAAGTTTTGCCTGCTAGGTACTACCATGCACATATCTCAGTAACCACTTGTGATATTGACTTGAAACTTTGTCCATGTCTTTAGGAGTGTCACACAGTCAAGTCAAATAACTCTTGTATAAATTGAGAACAAATTATGTTCCTTGTTTGACTCTGAAAATTTGGTTAAAGTTTTGCTTTCTAGGAATTATCATGCACATATCTCAGTAACCACTTATGAAATTGACTTGAAACTTCGTTAATATCTTTAGGGGTGTCACACAGTCAAGTCAGATAACTCTTGTATAAATTTAGTACAAATTATGGCCCTTGTTTGACTTTGAAAATTGGCTTAAAGTTTTGCATGCAAGGTACTATCATGCACATATCTCAGTAACCACTTATGGTAGTTATATCAAACTTAGCAATAGTGTTCAGGGGTACATTTTGTATCAAACAATTAATTTACCAAAAATTAAATATATAGTGATAGATTTTGACTGTTTTTATTATTCAACTTTTCTAGTTTATACTTAAGAGTCAGCAGAATTTTGTTTTGCTATTATACTGATAAATGTTTTGTTTTATTAGCAAACACCCACAATAGTCGAGCTTGCTGTCTTATTGGCAGCTCTTGTTTAGTTTATACTTTAAGTCAACAGAACTTTGTTTTAAAAGTTACTGACAAAAGGTTTGTTTTATTAGCAAGCACCGAGAATAGTCGAGCATACAGCTCTTGTTTTTGTTGCACATGTACATTATGCAATCGATATTTCCAAGCAATGTTTTAATTTTTTATGTGTATATGTTTCATTTTTGGTTTCGGGTAATGTATTGAAATAAAATAAGGCATTTAAATTACCCTTGATATCCTTATACCCGTGCAGAATTGTGATTTTGTATGTGTTATTGGAAAACAAATAAACACGCTATATGCAATGGTTAAATTACTTGGCCACTGTAGATACCTTCATTGGATAAAGATACATACACGTTCTCGAGTTCTTTGCAACATTGTAGACGTATTTTTAATAAAATGATTCTGATTAGACATCTACATAATACAAAACTGTACATTTTATAATAATAATAATAATAATAATAATAATAATAATAATAATGATGATGATGATGATTATGATAATTATAATAATGATAATGATTATAATAATGATGATGATGATGATGATTAAATAAAGATTTTTTATTTAATGTCGGCAAGATACAAATAACAACAGACAAAAGACAATGCAATCTTTTGAACCGACCGCACAGGTGTTGGTGTATGGTGGCCTTACTGGGAAAACCCACCTGTCCAATCTAGTGACCACTAACCATCTCACATGGACTCGAATCTGTGGCATTGGTGAGAAGCGAATGTGATAACCACTGTGCTAACCAGACAGCCAATTTATTACATTATTTTGGCGTTTTTTGGGTGTCTTTGTGTAGTCTTTGGATGTCTTCCGTTAAATAGTTGGCCAGGAAGGTCAGTTTTGAAGTCAATACGATTTCCCTTCTTTTTTTATAAAAATGTTTAAGGATTTTATGACCGCTCCTTCCATGTACTTCTGGTAAAATGCATTCCATATAAGTCCCCGTCTTAAGGGCAGTGCTAATAATCACCTTCTGATATAGTCAAACCGGAGAACAGAGAACGCTGACCGGAAGAAATTAATGTAATATTCGTTGACAGGTGGTCTTTATTCAAAGATGTTTCCACTATAAATGAATAGAGCAGGTTTTGCCACCTCTGGTCTTTTTTTCGCAGCACGGTCGTAAACACAGCTTTGACTGTATGTTGTTTATGTAAACTTCAACCGTTTAATTGATATATTGTTTTTCCATTTTCAAGATTTGAATGTAACTTATAAGACCCGGATGTTACAGAATTTGTATCTTTAAACATGTGTTGCAAGTTTCATATTTCAGATCTCAGTATTAACTTAGTTTTGATGTTCAAGAGATCTGAATGTTGACTTTCACTTTATTATTTTTTTTTTTGTCATTTAAATGTTAACCTTTTTCAGACCGAATTGCCAATTGTAGTCGAAAGTGTAAGGCTTTCTCTTTAACAGTTATTGCTGTTTCTCTCATATACGACGCCAACCCCTCTTGACCAATTTTGCTTAGATAGCAAGTTCAGTTAGGTTAGGCAGTTTAAAATAGACTATGAATGTGTATGAATTGATGTGTTAATAATAACCATAACAATCACTTTAATAATAATAATAATAATAATAATAATAATGATAATAATAATAATAATAATTTTATACTGTAAACTATGTAATTTTCACTATTCGCTGGTGCCAGTTTTCAGCATTTAAAATAATGTGCAGATTAGTTTTCATTACTCCACAAACATATATTTACGTCCATTTTGTAGTTTGTAAATATGACATCGCTCAAAGTAAATAATTGCCTTTTTGTACAAAATTGGTTAACACGAATATTGACATGAAATTTCTTGGTTTACAGTACATTTTTCATTCTGTATTTTAAACTGCGTGGATAATACAACCTTGTTGCATGCGAGACTGTATGAGAGAAACAGGAAACTTCAAATTACAAAAACATGTACAACATACTTTAATATGTTGAAGTTATTCTTGAATAAGTGAAAGATACAATGTCATGTGGACATAACTAATTTAGTGAAACCGTTGTAAAAGACCACCTCCAAACAAAGACCAGTATGGAGAAAATACTGTTACACTATTCAAATCGAATCAAGGGACATGCATTAAATTAGAAAGTTTAAATAAAACTAAACGTGTTGTATTTTTAATGTTGTAAATGAATTATTGAATATTAAATTCCATTTATCATGTATGCATTTATATGTATGCATAAGACCAATGTTCTTACCGTCAAAATAGATCGTTATTTGTACAAAAAATGTGTTAATTGAAGTAGCGTGAAGAAGTGACGTCATATGCGTCAGTGACATAAATAAATCTTCACCCGGAGAATATACAGAACTTTCAAAATTTTGCTCACTCGCACTGCTCTTGGGGATGGGGTCTTATACAGAATGTATTTTGCCGGAAATCCATAGTAGGAGTGGTCATTAAATACTAAACATTTCTTATTTTAAAATAGAGTGTTTCCAAAAGTGATTAAATGTAAAAAAATTAAAACCCATTCCTATACTGAATAAAACTTGAAAAAAAGGATTAAATTACATTAATAAAAAATAAATTTTATTGACTTCAAAAGTGATCCTTCCAGGCTGACTACTTACCCCAAGACACCCAGTAGACTACCAAAGACGCTAGATTTTTAACGCTTAAATATTGTTAAAAATGTATGTAGTTTTGGGAAGGCGATGCTTTGAGTGTTTATTAAAAATACTGACTATTTGATAATAATATTCTAATTGTTTGCAAAACATACGCACTTCTAAAAATAAATTATGAACGACAAGTACAAGCAGTATTTTCAGTATATAAACGAAATTTGACAGAAAAAAATGTATAAAATGACAAATAAGTTTTCAAGCTTTTGTATGCAATTATTTTTACCTGAATATGTAAAACGAATTAAACTTGATTTTTACCCGAGAAGTGCGAGCTATTATATTTGTAAACTGCTTAGATAGCATTTTTTTCTAAAGCTGACATCGAAACATAAGTGTACAATGTTGCAAAGAACTGGATACCATGTATGTATCTTCATCCAAGGAAGGTGTGAACGATGGACAAGTAATTTAACCGCTATAGCATTTATATGTGCTTCAACAAAAAAACACAGATGGGGTAGGTATAAGGGTGATCTAAATGCCTTGTTGCAATACATTGCCTGTCGCCAGATCTAATGTCGATAATCGACTTTTGTACAACCAAGTGTGAGTTAATGTTGTTGTTTTCTTTTGGTCCCATTTAGCGATTGTTCCTTTAAGTAATACGTTTAAAACTAAGGGGAGACAACTAGGACTGACTTAAATCAGAAAAACCAGACTTACTTCCCTTTGTTTCTCTGACGCCATTTGCAAAAACGAGGGAAGACAACTCGTACTGACTTAAATAAGAAAACCCAGAGTTACTTCCCTTTGTTTCCCTGACCCCATTTGCAATAATTAGGGGAGACAACTCCTACTGACTTAAATTAGGAATTCCAGAGTTACTTCCCTTAATCCCCTGACACCATTTGCAAAAATCAGGAGAGAAAACTCGTACTGACTTAAATCAGGAAGACCAGAGTTACTTCCCTTTGTTTCCCTGACGACATTTGCAAAACGCAAAGGAAACAACTCGTACTGACTTAAATCAGGAAAACCAGAGTTCCTTCCGTTTGTTTCCCTGACGCCATTTGCAAAAATCAGGAGAGACAACTCCTACTGACATAAATTAGGAATTCCAGAGTAACTTCCCTTAATCCCCTGACACCATTTGCAAAAACAGGATACAAAACTCGTACTGACTTTAATCAGGAAAACCAGAAATCCTTCCCTTTGTTTCCCTGACGCCATTTGCAACAATAAGGGGAAACAACACGTTCTGACTTAAATTAGGAATTCCAGAGTTACTTTCCCTTGTTTCCCTGACGCAATTTGCAAAAGTCAGGGGAGAAAACTCCTACTATCTTAAATAAGGAATTCTAGAGTAACTTCCTTTAATCCCATGACACCATTTGCAAAAATCAGGAGAGAAAACTCGTACTGACTTAAATCAGGAAAACTAGAGTTCCTTCCCTTTGTTTATCTGACGCCATTTGCAAAAATCAGGGGAGACAACTCCTACTGACTTAAATTAGGAATTCCAGAGTTACTTTCCTTAATCCCCTGACACCATTTGCAAAAATTAGGGGAGACAACTCGTACAGACTTAAATCAAGAAAAGCAGAGTTCCTTCCCTTTGTTTCCCTGACGCCATTTGCAAAAATCAGGGGAGACAACTCGTACTGACTTAAATTTGGAAAACTAATGTTGCCTCCCTTGGTTCCTTGACACCATTTGCAAAACTCAGGGGAGACAACTAGGACTGACTTAAATCAGGAAAACCAGACTTACTTCCCTTTGTTCCTCTGACGCCATTTGCAAAAACAAGGGAAGACAACTCGTACTGACTTAAATAAAAAAACCCAGAGTTCCTTCCCTTTGTTTCGCTGACGCCATTTGCAAAAATAAGTGGAGACAACTCCTACTGACTTAAATTAGGAATTCCAGAGTTACTTCCTTTAATCCCCCTGACACCATGTGCAAAAATCAGGAGAGAAAACTCTTACTGACTTAAATCAGGAAAACTAGAGTTCCTTCCCTTTGTTTTCCTGACGCCATTTGCAAAAATCAGGGGAGACAACTCCTACTGACTTAAATTAGGAATTCCTGAGTTACTTTCCTTAATCCCCTGACACCATTTGCAAAAATTAGGGGAGACAACTCGTACAGACTTAAATCAAGAAAAGCAGAGTTCCTTCCCTTTGTTTCCCTGACGCCATTTGCAAAAATCAGGGGAGACAACTCGTACTGACTTAAATTTGGAAAACTAATGTTGCCTCCCTTGGTTCCTTGACACCATTTGCAAAACTCAGGGGAGACAACTAGGCCTGACTTAAATCAGGAAAACCAGACTAACTTCCCTTTGTTCCTCTGACGCCATTTGCAAAAACAAGGGAAGACAACTCGTACTGACATAAATAAAAAAAACCAGAGTTCCTTCCCTTTGTTTCCCTGACGCGATTTGCAAAAACCAGGGGAAACAACTCGTACTGACTTTAATCAGGAATTCCAGAGATACTTCCCTTTGTTTCCCTGACGCCATTTGAAAAACTCAGGGGAAACAACTCGTACTGACTTTAATCAGGAATTCAAGAGTTACTTCCCTTTGTTTCCCTGACTCCATTTGCAATAATTAGGGGAGACAACTCGTACTGACTTAAATCAGGAAAACCAGTGTTCCTTCCCTTTGTTTCACTGACGCCATTTGCAAACATCAGGGGAGACAACTCGTACTGACTTAAATCAGGGAAACCAGAGTTCTTTCCCTTTGTTTCTCTGACGCCATTTGCAAAAACCAGGGAAGACAACTCGTACTGACTTAAATCAGGAAAACCAGAGTTACTTCCCTTTGTTTCCCTGACGCCATTTGCAAAACTCAGGGGAGACAACTCGTACTGACTTAAATCAGAAAAACCATAGTTACTTCCCTTTGTTTCCTTGACGCCATTTTCAGAAACAAGGGATGACAACTCGTACTGACTTAAATAAGAAAACCCAGAGTTACTTCCCTTTGTTTCTCTGACGCCATTTGCAAAACTCAGGGGAGACAACTCGTACTGACTTCAATCAGGTAAACCAGAGTTACTTCCCTTTGTTTCCCTGACGCCATGTGCAAAAATAAGGGGAGACAACTCCTACAGATTTAAATTACGAATTGCAGAGTTACTTCCTTTAATCCCCTGACACCATTTGCAAAACTCAGGGGAGACAACTAGGATTGACTTAAATCAGGAAAACCAGACTTACTTCCCTTTGTTTCCCTGACGGCATTTGCAAAAACCAGGGGAGACAACTCGTACTGACTTCAATCAGGAATTCCAGAGATACTTCCCTTTGTTTCCCTGACGCCATTTGAAAAACTCAGGGGAAACAACTCGTACTGATTTAAATCGGGTAAACCAAAGTTACTTCCCTTTGTTTCCCTGACTCCATTTGCAATAATTAGGGGAGACAACTCGTACTGACTTAAATCAGGAAAACCAGTGTTCCTTCCCGTTGTTTCCCTGACGCCATTTGCGAACATCAGGGGAGACAACTCGTACTGACTTAAATCAGGAAAAACCAGAGTTACTTCCCTTTGTTTCCCTAACGCCATTTGCAAAACTAAGGGAAGACAACTCGTACTGACTTAAATCAGAAAAACCAGAGTTCCTTCCCTTTGTTTCCTTGACACCATTTGCAAAATTCAGGGGAGACAACTCGTTCTGACTTAAATTAGGAATTCCAAATTTACTTCCCTTTGTTTCCTGACGCCATTTGCAAAAATCAGGGGAGAAAACTCATATATTAAATTAGGAATTCTAGAGTTACTTCCCTTTGTTTCCTTGACGCCATTTGCAAAAATCAGGGGAGACAATTCCTACTGACTTTAATTAGGAATTCCAGAGGTACTTCCCTTAATCCCCTGACACCATTTGCAAAAATCAGGGGAGACAACTCGTACTGACTTAAATTTGGAAAACTAATGTTGCCTCCCTTTGTTCCTTGACACCATTTGCAAAACTCAGGGGAGACAACTAGGACTGACTTAAATCAGGAAAACCAGACTTACTTCCCTTTGTTTCTCTGACGCCATTTTCAGAATCAAGGGAAGACAACTCGTACTGACTTAAATAGGAAAACCCAGAGTTACTTCCCTTTGTTTCCCTGACGCCATTTGCAAAACTCAGGGGAGACAACTCGTACTGACTTCAATCAGGTAAACCAGAGTTACTTCCCTTTGTTTCCCTGACGGCATGTGCAAAAATAAGGGGAGACAACTCCTACAGACTTAAATTAGGAATTGCAGAGTTACTTCCTTTAATCCCCTGACACCATTTGCAAAACTCAGGGGAGACAACTAGGATTGACTTAAATCAGGAAAACCAGACTTACTTCCCTTTGTTTCCCTGACGGCATTTGCAAAAACCAGGGGAGACAACTCGTACTGACTTAAATCAGGAAGACCAGAGTTACTTACCTTTGTTTCCCTGACGACATTTGCAAAACTCAGGGGAAACAACTCGTACTGACTTAAATCAGGAAAACCAGAGTTCCTTCCCTTTGTTTCTCTGACGCCATTTGCAAAAATCAGGGGAGACAACTCCTACTGACTTAAATTAGGAATTCCAGAGTTACTTCCCTTGGTTTCCCTGACGCCATTTGCAAAAATCAGGGGAGACAACTCGTACTGACTTAAATCAGGAAGACCAGAGTTACTTACCTTTGTTTCCCTGACGACATTTGCAAAACGCAGGGGAAACAACTCGTACTGACTTCAATCAGGAAAACCAGAGTTCCTTCCCTTTGTTTCTCTGACGCCATTTGCAAAAATCAGGGGAGACAACTCCTACTGACAAATTAGGAATTCAAGAGTTACTTCCCTTGGTTTCTCTGACGCCATTCGCAAAAACCAGGGGAGACAACTCGTACTGACTTAAATTAGGAAAAACCAGAGTTACTGCACATTCTTTCCCTGACGCCATATGCAAAAATCAGGGGAGACAACTCGTACTGACTTAAATCAGGAAAACCAGTGTACCTTCCCTATGTTTCCCTGACGCCATTTGCAAACATTGGGGAGACAACTCCTACTATCTTTAATTAGGAATTCCAGAGTTACTTCCCTTAATCCCCTGACTCCATTTGCATAAATCAGGAGAGAAAACTCGTAATGACTTAAATCAGGGAAACCACAGTTCTTTCCCTTTGTTTCTCTGACGCCTTTTGCAAAAACCAGGGGAGACAACTCGTAATGGCTTAATCAGGAAAGCCAGAGTTACTCTCTTTTATTTCACAGACGCCATTTGCAACAATTAGGGGAGACAACTTCTACTAGCTTAAATAAGGAATACGAGAGTTGTTTCTCTTTTTCCCTGACGCAATTTGCAAAAATTGGGAGAGACAACTACAACTGACTTAAATCAGGAAAAGCAGAGTTCCTTCCCTTTCTTTCTTTGTCATTTGTAAAAATTAGGGGAGACAACTAGTACTGACTTAAATTTGGAAAAATAAAGTTCCCTTCATTTGTTCCTTGACACCATTTGCAAAACTCAGGGGAGACAACTAGGACTGACTTAAATCATGAAAACCAGACTTACTTCCCTTTGTTTCTCTGACGACATTTGAAAAACAAGGGAAGACAACTCGCACTGACTTAAATAAGAAAAACCAGAGTTATTTCCCTTTGTTTCCCTGACGCCATTTGCAAAACTCAGGGGAGACAACTCGTACTGACTTAAAACAGGTAAACCAGAGTTACTTTCCTTTGTGTCCCTGACCATTTGCAAAAATTAGGGGAGACAACTCGTACAGACTTAAATCAAGAAAAGCAGAATTCCTTCCCTTTGTTTCCCTGACGTCATGTGCAAAAATCAGGGGAGACAACTCGTACTGATTGAATTTGGAAAACTTATGTTGCCTCCCTTTGTTCCTTGACACCATTTGCAAAACTCAGGGGAGACAACTCGTACTGACTTAAAACAAGTAAACCAGAGTTACTTTCCTTTGTGTCCCTGACCATTTGCAAAAATTAGGGGAGACAACTCGTACAGACTTAAATCAAGAAAAGCAGAATTCCTTCCCTTTGTTTCCCTGACGTCATGTGCAAAAATCAGGGGAGACAACTCGTACTGATTGAATTTGGAAAACTTATGTTGCCTCCCTTTGTTCCTTGACACCATTTGCAAAACTCAGGGGAGACAACTCGTACTGACTTAAAACAGGTAAACCAGAGTTACTTCCCTTTGTTTCGCTGACACCATTTGCAAAAATAAGGGGAGACAACTCGTACTGACTTAAATCAAGAAAAGCAGAGTTCCTTCCCTTTGTTTCCCTGACGTCATTTGCAAAAATCAGAGGAGACAACTCGTTATGACTTGAATTTGGAAAACTTATGTTGCCTCCCTTTGTTCCTTGACACCATTTGCAAAACTCAGGGGAGACAACTAGGATTGACTTAAATCAGGAAAACCAGACTTACTTCCCTTTGTTTCCCTGACGCCATTTGCAAAAAAACAAGGGAAGGCAGCTCGTACTGACTTAAAAAAGGAAAACCAGAGTTCCTTCCCTTTGTTTCTCTAACGCAATTTGCAAAAACCAGCAGAAACAACTCGTACTGACTTCAATCAGGAAGACCAGAGATACTTCCCTTTGTTTCCCTGACGCCATTTGCAAAACTCAGGGGCAACAACTCGTACTGACTTAAATCAGGTAAACCAGTGTTACTTCCCTTGGTTTCCCTGACGCCATTTGCAAAAATCAGGGGAGACAACTCGTACTGAATTAAATCAGGAAAACCATAGTTACTTCCCTTTGTTTCCCTGACGCCATTTGCAGAACTCAGGGGAGACAACTCGTACTGATTTAAATCAGAAAAAGCAGAGTTCCTTCCGTTTGTTTCCCTGACGCCATTTGCAAAAATCAGGGAGACAACTCCTACTGACATAAATTAGGAATTCCAGAGTTACTTCCCTTTGTTTCTCTGACGCCATTTGCAAAAATCAGGAGAAAAAACTCCTACTTTCTTAAATTAGGAATTCTAAAGTTACTTCCCTTTGTTTCCTTGACGCGATTTGCAAAACTCAGGGGAGACAACTCGTACTGAGTTAAATCAGGAAAACCAGAGTTCTTTCCCTTTGTTTTTTTCCTGACTCCATTTGAAAAATCAGGGGAGTTAATTGGAACTGACTTAACTAAGGAAAAGCAGAGTTCCTTCTCTTTGTTTCCCTGACGCCATTTGCAAAAATTAGGGGAGACAACTCGTTCTGACTTAAATCAGGAAAAACAGAGTTACTTTCCTTTGTTTTCCTGACGCTATTTGCAAAAATCAGGGGAGACAACTCCTACCGATTTAAATTAGGAATTCCAGAGTTACTTCCCTTAATCCCCTGACACCAATTGCAAAAATTAGGGGAGACAACTCGTACCGACTAAAATCAGGAAAACCAGAGTTCCTTCCCTTTGTTTCCCTGACGCCATTTTCAAAAATCAAGGGAGACAACTCCTGAATTAAATCTTAGAAAACCAGAGTTACTTCCCCTTTTCCTCCGACACCATTTGCAAAATCAGGGGAGACAACTTTTACTGGCTGAAATCAGGAAAACCAGAGTCTCTTCCCTTTGTTTCTCTGACGCCATTTGCAAAAATCAGGGGAGACAACTGCGACTGACTTAAATTTGGAAAACTGAAGTCGCCTGCCTTTGTTCCCTTGACACCATTTGCAAAAATCAAGGGAGACTTCTTGTACTAACTTAAATAAGTAAAACAGAGTTACTTTCCTTTTTCCTTGACACCATTTGCAAAACTCAGGGCAGACAAGTCGTACTGACTGAAATTAGGAATTCCAGAGTTACTGCCCTTTGTTCCCTGACACCATTGGAAAAAAATCAGGGGATACAACTCTGACTGACTAAAATTAGGAATAGCAGAGTTAATTCTCTTTGTTCCCCTGTCGCCATTTGCAAAAATCAAGGGAGACAACTCGTACTGACGTTAATTTGTAAAACTAGAATTACTTCTCTTTGTTCCGATGACACAATTTACAATAATCTGGGAAGACAACTTTCACTTACTTTAATAAGGAAACTAAAAGTTGCCTCCCTTTGTTCCAATGATGCTATTTGCAAAAATTCAGGGGAGAGAACTCGTACTGACTTAAATTGAGGAAACCACAGTTGCTTCCCTTTTTCCCCTGAAACAAGGGAAAGGGAAGTCGTACTGACTTAAATAAAAGAAACTTAAGTTGCCTCCCTTTGTTCCTGTAACGTTATTTGAAAAAATCAGGGGAAACAACTCGTATTGACTTTAATCATGAAACAAACATAACATCTCTGTTCTTCTCACACAGGGGAGAGAAGTCATACTGAAATAAGTTAGGGAAACCAGAGTTGTTTCCCTTTGTTCCCCCTTACGCCATTTGCAAAAATCTGGGGACACAAGTCGTACTGACTTAAATAAGAAAACCAAAGTGGCCTCCTTCTGTTCCCTTGACGTTTTTGGCTAAAAGTCATCGGAGACAACTCGTAGTGAATTAAATTAGGAATAAAAGAGTTACTCCCTTTTGTGTCCCTGACATCATTAAAAAAAATTATGAAACAAGTCGTGCTGACTAAAATAAGGAAAATTCAGAGTTACCTCTCTTTGTTCTTCTCATGCTATTCTTACAAATCAGGAAAACCACCGCTGCTACCCTTGGTTCCCCTGACTAGTTGCAAATATCAGGGTAGACAACTCGTTCTGACTTAATTCAGGAAAATCCGTTACCTGGCTTTGTTCTCTTGACGCCATTTGCAAAAATCAAGGGAGACAATTCGTATTTGACTTAAATTACGAATTCAAAATAACATCTCTTAAATTTAGAAAAAAAACAGAATAATCCCCCTTGGTTTTTCTCACACAGTTTGCAAAAGGGTTACTCGTACTGACATAATAAAGAGAAAACCAAAGTTATCACCCTTTGTTCCCCTGATGTAATTTGCAAAAATCAGGGGAGACAACTCGTACTGACTTAAATAAGAAATGCAGAGCTACCTCCCTTTGGTCCCCTGACGCTATTTGCAAAATCAGGAGATACAACTCGTACTGGCTAAAATACGGTAAACCAGGGTTGCCTACCTCTGTTCCCCCTTACGCCATTTGCCAAAACTCTAGTAACCTAGAACATGTTAGTGCGAGTCTTTGCAAATGGCATTAGAAGAACAAATGGAGGCTACTTTGGTTTTCATAATTTTAGTCAATACGAGTTGTCTCCTCTGATTTTTAAGCGTTTGATTCATTAAAACGAGTCATTTTAACTCAAAATATCCCCCCAAACTTTCATCGGCCTGAAAAATTTAAATAGCTGCAGTTTACAAAACTCACTTAAAGTGACATTATGCGCATCTTACTGCACATAGTGTGGTTTTGGTGACAGTTTTATAAAAAGCAATTTTCGGTTGCAGTGCATTTAAATCTGTTAAACTAATGATAATGCCGAATTAGTATATATTTGAAGTTGGTGCTTTAGAAATAAAAAAATGGGACTTATAAAATAATAATTCCTTTCTTGACAGTGATCTTCCTGGTGTTATTAGTGTTGTTGCCGGTAGAGATTTCGGCAGTGGAAGGGAAGCAACTCCTGCATGCAGTTGTTTATTTCTTAAATTGACTCTCCCAGTCAATTTAGGAAAAATAATATTTGGAAAGTTATTATTTCGTACTGGTAGCAGGAAGAGTTTGTTGTATTGGGTTAAAAGCTATTATTTCCTTTACCCTTTGTACACACACCTATTTCAGCTGGATTTTTACTTGGAAAAAATGTGCATAATTCCACTTTAATTAAACTTTAGAACATACTCTGTAACTTTTTGTCTTTGGTGTTTTGATCAGTTAAAAATAAGATCATGCTTTGGAAAGAAATAAACTTTTATTCAATTATATGTTCAATAGTTATTTCATTACATGGTGGAGAATCTAAAAATGAAGCTCTTTGTGGACTGATTAATTTTTCCGCATTCTTCGAAATTCGTTGAATATACCAACTTTCCGATGTACATCACCCCTACCACCCGGCAGCACGTGTTAATAAGATAATGAATGAAATTAGAAAGACAAAGTTAGGTGTCTGTCTATCCCAATGGAAACAAGTCGTATTGCCTTAAATTAGAAAATAAACATAGTTACCTCCCTTTTTATTCAAAGGGAGACAAATTGTACACTTAAACTAGTAAAAACATAGTTGCCTCCCTTTCTTAAGGAAGACAAATCTTACTGACTTCAAAAGAAAAAAAGAGAAAAAGAGTGACCTCCCTTTTTTCCAAAGAGTTGCCTCCCCTTTTTTCTGCAAAAGGAGACAATTCGTACAAACTTAGATTAGTAAAAAAAAATATTGTTTTTTATTTTTAAGCACGTATACAATTTTTCAATCATATATATGAAATAATAATGTTCACATGCATGCAGCTCCGGATTCGAAAAATCTCGACTATTTTAAAGAAAACTTCCATGGCTGCCTCTCATAGGACGATTTAAGTGCATAGTACATGTAATTGACATTGCACATTGGATCATATTTACATAGATCAGACAACTTAAATGACTTGTCGTCCATTTTTAAGCCGAGATCGCGAATACCTACCTCCATTCGTTTAACCTTAGAAAAACTTCTTTGCTAAAAGGCCTCTTGCGGTCCAAATTTTCAGGAATTGGATTAGTCGTTTTCCGAATCAAATAGCTCTGACGAGCTAGAAAGTCCGTTTCACTAACAAGCTCTTTGCTAAAAACCACTTCTTCTCAAATTTCCATTTTACATTTAAGTGTTAACATACGAAATTTTCACACCAAAGTATAAACGCAATGTTTCTGACAGGAAACTTTCTCTGCAGCCAACTTGAAATATCTGTCAATGACATTAAGTTTACCATTTTTCACAAATTCTTTTAATGACAACTGATTTGACACGGTTTGGTCTTCTGACACGGATTCAAGTTCCAGTTTTTCCCCTTCATATTGTGTTGATGGAGACATTTGTTTGAAACATTTCATATTTTATAAAAATTTAAATACACTGTCTAGTTTTCGCTTTTAGCAAGGACTGACCGTTCGGGAAATCTTACCGTATTCAAGTTTTTTTTGTGTTTCGCTTGCATCTTGACAATTTTATGAACGATGCAATGATGTAATTTCTGACAAATAAAACATAACCTCTTAGCTATTATGTCATGTTTCTCTGTGGTTATCAAATAAATAACGGGACTAATACACAATTATCAAGACTATAAGAAATAAAATCAGAAACATAAATTATGGTGACTTCTTCAATGACTATTTATACCTGATCTAAAATACACGATATCGTTTTGTATGCGTATTAATATTTTGTTTTTCATTATCATCTTATTTTGTGTTATATTGTTTCAATATTATGTGAACCTGAAAGAAAGTAGTTGCATGTTTAGACACTGATACGTAGGTCATTAAAAATCCCTTTAAAAGGCGATTTCCGCTATTAAATTAAGAACCCTCAAAGACGTAAAACCAGCACCGGTACACTAGGGTGACTCATTATTTTGTGAAAATTTCGTTTGTTAACGAATTTGAATGTGAACTATTTACAAAATTTGATAAGATAAGCACAACCTTTACCGGCCAAACACAACCTCAACCAACATTTTTTAGAAAGCACTTTGTTTAAAAATTGACATACGCTCAAAGAATTACAATCAGTGCCAGCCGAGCAATAATATAGATCAGAAAAGTTGTTTAACGGCACTTACATAGTAATACTGTGAAAAGATTTTGCTGTGGCGCAAACCAGGAGAAGCAAGGTAAGGGGTCTTCGGAAATGAAGGGAAATCGTCACCGGTCTCTCTCTCTCTCTCTCTCTCTCTCTCTCTCTCTCTCTCTCTCTCTCTCTTATCCACGCACGCACGCGGAACATAACCCGGCCTTTTCGCTACGAAGCCGAGGCTTATGTTTCGGCTTGTAAATGAAAAGATCACATTTAAATGTAGAATTTTGGAACCGTCGTGGCGTAGTGGTAGCGCGTTCGCCCTAGGACTGAAGAGTCCCGGGTGCGATCCCTACCATAGCCAAGTCGGTAGTGTCCTTGGGCAACAGACAAATAATTTCACATTGTCTCTCTCTCTTCGAGGTTGATTCCATCTGGAATGAGTCCCGATAGCGAGCGAGCTATCTAAGCTGTAAAACTTGTTTTGCAATCGAGAATAATTAAATTAGTATAAATTAAATGCAGAATTTTGACGAGCATAATATATCAAAATTTTCCACCATGCACCTTATTAAAGCATATTATGATACACGGACAGTCATCGTTGAATAAGTTTAACCTTGAAAAAAAAAACCGTAATACTTAACTTATTATTATGATGTTAATTAATTATAAGACTGTTTTAAATGTCTCCTTACATATTGAGCTCTGGCTTAAATTCAAAATAAAGGAACTGACAGAAGGTTTTCGTGTAGTCAACAGTTTATGATAAGATAGTGAACTCAGGTTAAGTGGGTCATTGTCTCTAAACCATCAAGCGCGTGGATTATGTACCAGGTAGGGAATTTTGATTTATTTTAAAATTTAATATCAATTTTTTTAAATTTGAAATTTGTATAATTCAGGAGTCTGTATTTTATTCAAGTTCAATAACTCTGTGAGCCATGGTCAAAGTGACAGCGAGTACATTTGCATCATTTAAAATTTATTTTGTTTTACCAAAGTTATTTGCATTAGATGATACTATTACAGATTATGACCAAACTAAACGCACTCGTATATGTCGTCAACTGAAATGCAGTGACTGAAGGCATGCCATGCAATTCAATGCAATATATGGAAAAATGCGTAACTCTGTACAATCACAGTGAACGAAAGCTAGTTTCATCACAGCTTCGAACTTGACCTGCAAGCTAGGAAATTAGATCATGTGTGTTAAAATCGGCCTCTTGCTGTCTTGCTCATTTTACAATATGTGTGAATCATTCCGAAATCAATGTTACACTGAGGACATCCGAAGCTCATATTGTGCGTATTATAGTCGTCGCCATTCTTTCACAATACACAATATTAAATAGTTTTAAGTCCAAGCAAACCTGATTAAAAGCTATTACAAAAAAGCATTTGTGAAAAGATTGAAAAGTCTGAATAAGGAAATCGTATAAGTAACATAAGTACTGGGGGTGACAGAGACAAGATCGTCGTCATTCTTTCACAGTATCAACATCAAACGCTTTTAAGGACAATCCTACCTGATATAAAGCTATTACAAAAAGCATTTGAAAATCAAAGCGTTGTTGGCACTGAAGGCTTGTGGGCTATACATGGCTTGGCGGAAACTAACTCCGCATCATATTCTGAATGAATTTTATTTCAACGTCTTTATTTCGTGACATCCCTGTCGGGAATGTACTTGAATATGATAATTATTTTTCTTTACTTTGAAAATAATTGACTAAGCAAATCTTATATAAAGTTAGTACAAAGAGAATTATATTTTGTTTCGTTTTTTTTTTCAGAATGCTAATTTTTTTTCGTTGATGTTTGACTTTCAGTTTTATACATAAAAGTATCGGGTTACAACAATGGTGGAAGTACTTGTATGGGAAGACTACTTGACGATTGGACTTTATTTTGTTGTCGTCCTTGCTCTTGGGATATGGGTGAGTTCACGGGTTGTTAAGGAAATGTGTACGTTAATGTTTGTATATATCAACCGAGTACGATAAACACTTGATTAGAATACTACGGGGTAAATGCCGATGGTACCGAGTGTATCACGCGTCACTGGTTTTCGTGATTTATACACGTAAACTATTTTTTTTGCACTTGGCAGTAAATCACCTAAGATATATCGGCAGCCAAGCTTATGCAATTATTAAGTTAGCACCACGATTGTAAGAGGTGTGGCAGTGCAATCGTTTGAATGATATATTACATGAATGTGATTTTTTTGATTCTCAATCGTGGTAACAACAAGAACTATCTTTAAAAAAAGATGGTCGGCGCAATTTTGAGTATATGAAAGTGGTAATTTCTGTTTTCAGTCCACGTTTAATCAGAATCGAGGAAGTACCAAAGGTTACTTTCTGGCTGGCAAAAGCATGCTATGGTTTCCCGTAAGTAAACACAGTTTTTAATAAGTCACTTGAATTATTTTGATAAAAGGTAAACATAATTTATTCTTCTGTTTTCTTTAAAGGGTGCCTGCAGACACTACATGTACATATTCCGTTTCTGTATCAAGACCTGTTTGTTATAAATATATACTAACTAGTAGGTCCTTAAAAGTATGATTATGTCCAAAAACAAAGCACTAAGAGTACTACAGAGTAGGTTCGAGTCTGACCTTGAATATGAAGATTGTTTTTCCCTGTATGGATATACAACGTTCAAATATGAAACCAGTATAAAAGACTATACTTATATGGCACCAATCCTGGTTTTTCCAGGAAGCGGACTAGAGAGTGACTCGTTCTTCACAGATTAGCATAAACTAAGGACTATAATGCTGATGTCAAGAATATTACACAAAATGTTGCAAAACTCGGCAGGCAAGAAAAAGATACACATCATTTCCATGTACCATTACATTAGACTCTGGAACGGAAATCAATTTTTGACGAATGTGCAGGGAACCCGCCATTATCCAGCCTAAGCCCGTATTTTCTTTCCCGTATTTGCTATTTTAAGTGTATTTGTCATGTTTTTGTTTTGTTCTCATATGTAACTAATTTTCCTGGGCTATACCCCTTGGAATCTTTCCGCTTCCCAAAATTCATGGTATTTACTGCAGTAACTGTTGCTGTTATTCAAAGTTGTGGTAGTAACAGCAGTAACTGTTGCTGTTATTCAAAGTTCATGGTATTAACAGCAGTAACTGTTGCTGTTATTCAAAGTTCATGGTATTTACTGCAGTAACTGTTGCTGTTATTCAAAGTTGTGGTAGTAACAGCAGTAACTGTTGCTGTTATTCAAAGTTCATGGTATTAACAGCAGTAACTGTTGCTGTTATTCAAAGTTTCATTCATACCATTGTACCTTGTGTTAAATTCCAGCTTGGTGCGTCAATTTACGCAAGTAATGTAGGTGCTCCTATGTTTGTTGGGTTGTCCGGCACAGCAGCAGCCAGTGGTATTGCAGTTACAGTCTACGAATGGCATGTGAGTAACTGAACGGTTATATGAGTTACGGCTGGTTTTGTAACGTTACCTGAGTTTCCTGGTGTAGCAGCTGAACAGTTACTTTAGATACTTGGGATAGTAACTGAACAGTTACATGGCTGCGTTGCGGCTGGTGTAGTAACTCTGAACAGTTAACCGAGTTACCTGGTCTAGTAACTGAACAGTTCCTGTAGTTACTTGGTATAGTAACTGAACAGTTACTTGAGTTACCTGGTGTAATCGGGAACCATACCCAGAGAAAAACATTTTTTATTGTAAAATACTTATAAGCTTATGTACATGGTGCGTTCTTGTATGCCAATGAATACCTTAATTCGTTACGTTTCAGAAGGCTTTATAAATGTTACTTATTAAAATACAAACCAAGATAATTTCTGTACACAGAGCAGTCCAAGAGAAAGCGAATCACTTAATTTATCGTGTGAAACACAAGTATCTATGTTTATGTGTAATAAAGATAAAAGAGAAATATTTAACGTCGCATATAATCAACAGACACCATTAGCTAAAAAGCTATTTTGCGACAAACAGGGTATCCGATAACAAGTAGTTACCTTTTCCCAGAAGTGGGAATCTCTATGGCCTATAGATGTATAGTTGATATATTCGATTTTCTCCTTCTTTTTGTAAATAAACAACCGTTAACACTGATTCATCATGAGGCACGTGTCGCAATACATGTTGAAAGGCGGTCGTGACAAAAGCATTTTCACTCAAATGCGTCTGTTTTAATAACGTTATATTAATTTTAACATGACCTTTGATCACATGACCTTTGGTTTCAGGCAGTTTACATTATCATTTCACTGGGATGGATTTTTGTTCCCGTGTACACGGCATCCGGGGTAAGAGAACATACATTACGTCTATTTGTGTACATGTATCAGATTTTAATTTGTACTGTAATACCATTAACCCAATGTTATAAACAAGAATACTTGTTTAGAATGTATATACATATGATGTTACATCGTGAGTCGCTTTTAGAAAATATAAACACCCCAACTCATTTAATGCTTTGGGGAATGAATAGGAAGACATCCTATTGAAGAGCACGTAAAAACATGTGTAATTATAAGGTTCTTCTTTTTTAGGCATTTACCAGCCCGGAGTATTTGAAGATGAGATTTGGCGGGCGGAGGATCCGGATTTGCACCTCAGTTATAATGCTTATCTCCTACATCCTCAGGGCAATCAGCGTAATGAAATAAAAGACATATTTTCGTATCAGAAATTTAGATTCTGGCTTTATAAATTAAGTACAAACTATTAAAGGTTCAGCTGAAACTTACGGTTTAAAGACAAAGTAAAACATGTGCGTTCCTCAGTTTACCTATATTCTAAGTTTTGGCTATTACCGGTAAAATGACTAATAGTTGAAGGTTGTCGATGGGAAAAGAAACTGGTTTTCTCATATTTATTAATGTATATTGTTGCGGAAAAGTAGATTTACGGTCGAACATTTATAACTGTTAATAAGAGTAATAATGGCAATGGTGTAGCAAAGCAGCGATTTTAACCACAGATATACAATAAAACACACGCTAGTAGAGTTAATACCGAAACCTGATGCTTGTGATTTTACAACGCTTTCAATTTCAGTTATTATCACTTACATCAGGTCTTCCTCATGTTATCAGTTGATATTTCTATGTAGTATTCACGATCATATTTCAATACATTGACGGCAAACATACGAACGCTGGTTTTCGGCACGGGTTAAATAAGTAATAGATAGAGTATTTACGTGAAGTTAGCTCAACAAACGATATACGACATACGACATTCAAAATTTGAATAAGTAGGTAGACAGTATAACATTAGCAATCAGTGGCGTGGTATGCTGGCTTCTGTGCGCATGCGCCAAATGCATGAAAGCGTTTAAAGTCGTAAACATGAAATCAGTGGCGGTTGTTATTTAAGTCACTCTTTCTTCTTTAGGGTGAGATATTCTGCGGAGCTATATTTATGCAGCAACTTCTAGGCTGGAACCTTTACATCAGCGTATGCGCCATCCTTTTGGTTGTGGCTATATATACAATAATAGGTACGGACGCACTGTGTCTTTAAAGACTAATCTCTGTTATAGAGTGGTAAAAGCCAATGACTTGAAATCGCTGAACCGCTTGAAGTGTAAGAGGGGTCATGGGTTTGAATCTAGCTAGTGACATGATTCTGTATGTGAAAAAGTTTGCAGTTTCACACGAAGAATAGAAGTCTTTTCACAAGTCTTACCCAACGGTGGATAAGTAAACTGCCCGCCTATATGTTAAAAGGAGCGTTAGCCCCACCAAAACCACTCCTTAAGAAAGTTTATTGTAGACATGATTGGTATTCTGAAAGATACAAGTCAATATTCGAGTGAAATATATCATACTGGCATTATCATATATGTAAGGACGTCTGCCAATATGAACGTGAAACTCGTGCATTTGTACTTGTCCTTTCGATCTAACTGGTACCTTTTCTGTTCTGTGTTTGTTTAATATTTTCAAATGTCAGGGACAGTGAAAAATAAACCTACAGTTTCCTATCTAACTTTAAAACACTCTTTAAAAAAATGTAAAAGTTAATGATTTGAAATTTGCGTAATTTATATGATACGTAGCGTAGACACGAAAAGTCGAAAAACTGCTTGGTTATTTGGCCTGTTTTCGTATAAAAAGTCTGGTTAATTGTCCTGTGAACAGGGTGAAAACGCAAAAAAATGCGATTTGTCCTGACGGCGTCTGAGGCGAAGACAGGACAACTCATTTGTACCGTCATAACATTTAAATCTCCGACAACACAACAGTTGTCGAAATGTTAATTAAAAGACACGAACAAATCATAATCAGTATGTCAACCGTTCGTGACTTCGTGTGTACAGGACAGACACTCGTTAAAATTCCTTTCTGTGTTTAATGAAGGAGGACTACGAGCGGTTATATTCACAGACACGTTGCAAACTGGAATTCTTGTGATTGGTGCAGTGACTGTTTGTATCTTATGTAAGTAAAATGTAGGGTCACACCGGCAATTTTCGACGAAAATCTCAGAAGATTGCCGATGATAGCCGTCTATTTCCTGAAAGTTCGTTTTCCTTAATTTAAGACCACTAATTGAAAAGTATTTGGTTCATCATGGTAGAAGTGCCGAGTGCAATAGTTGATAGGAACTTGTTCTGCAATCGGGCTAAAACAAATCAGCTACAAACTAAAAGTTTCTGATGTTAAAATACATGATGTTAAAATGTCTGGTTCCGAGAAAAGTTTTATTTTATATGACCCGAGGCTCACTTATCCTGTCAGGTAGATGTTACTTTTCCAGCATAATTAAACTTGTCTTTAAGTCTAAAAATTGCAATGGGTCAGACTTTGTTTCAAAGTCCATTTTTATATTGCGTATCATTTTTTAAATAGAGAGGATATGGAATATATCTAAACGAAAAAAGATGCAATCTTTAATATTTCCACTAGCGCTAAACTATTAAAACAAAAGCTGAATTATGTATATGCACCACTGAATAAAACTAGTTCCGGGAAACCTTTATGGTCCATACTGTGACTTATATGATATCTATACATGTATTGACAGTATCTCATCAGTTACATGTAGGATACATTAATTATAACAACTTCTTATAATCATATTTATATTCAAGATTGTAGACAAAATTTGTATGTTATATCCAACATTTAAACAGCGTTTAAAGAAATCGGTGACTGGCAAACTATGGAGGTGAAGTACATGAATGCGGCAACAAACTACACCCTGTCCAACCGGACATTTTACAGCTGCGGTATGCCGCGGGAAGACTCGTTTCATATTTTCCGTGACCCAGTTTCCGGCGATATTCCATGGACCGGTGCAGTGTTTGGTTTAACGATACTGGCCACATTTGTGTGGTGTCAAGATCAGGTAAAACAAACATTTGACATTTCCAGGTAGGTCAAAGCTCTCATTAAAAGGGACGAAGCGGTTGGCACATTCTCTCTAATTTGCGGTGACCATAATCTGCTGATGTCCATAAGCTAAAATACATACTCAAATATATTATACTGTAAATTTGAGTATATTTGCGATTATGTTTTAATATTTTGTAGCTATTTCCCAACTTCCTGAAAAACAAGTTAGGAAATATTCATTTTACAGAGATTAATGATAAGATCTGTTTTTCTTGCAAGAATTTTCAGTACACACGCGAATTTTTAGTCCCGACACATAGGAAAGTTATTTATATACTTTAATATACTTTACAGTTGATTGTTCAGAGATGTCTGTCGGCTAAAAACATAGAACATGCAAAAGGTGGGACTTTGTTCGCCTCAGCCATAAAGTTTCTCAGCTTACCCATGTTTGTTCTTCCGGGCATGATTAGTAGGATATTGTTTACAGGTTAGTATATTTGATATTTCTTGACCCTTACTCTACTGCAACTTATTCGTCCCCTACCCGTCCGAAAAACCCGGATCATGCGAACAACAAATGCTAGTCACGGGGTCTTGGCAAGTTCACCCGGGACGATATCCCAGGGACGGCCGGGACTGTAAACAATCTAAATGAATGAAAAGAAATACTAGTCAAATGAAACTTGGTTTTTGTATAATGGGCACTATAGAGATGATGCACGTTGTTTTGTTTTGTTTTTCGTCAGACAAAAATTGTGGTTGCTATGGCAACAGAAATAGTAAACTACTTGGGTTTTTTTTTCTTGCAGAGCATAACCCAGTAAGTATGGAATGGAATTTATTAAATCTGCTGACAAAGACAGATGCACTGTGCAAGAACTATTACTCTGTCTTGCCTAGCTTTGAATTATCTCCCATTATTTTTTCTCTAAAGTATAACAGGGAATTTATTCAAACTGAATTCAAAGATATAGGACATTTTAGTGGATTAATGATATCAAAGAAGCATAACTAGTCCTTGCCATTTTTTTAAATTACCTTGCTGTTGGTATAAAAAAATATTTACATTATTAATGTATGTCAGTGTGCATAACCCACGTGACTTGCGACGTCATTTTTAGCTACTGCGCCAAGTAAAAAAGCTCCCGACTCGGAGTTTCAAAAGGCTGTAAGTATTTCATTTTTAGGTCTGTTATTTTGAAATATAGCTTATTCTAAGCGGAAAACAGTCTTCTTTCCATAGATTATAATCTATCCTTCACGAGTTTAGTCGTTTGGTCCCCAAAATGAGGCAAATGGTCAAATTTGAGAAATCTTGGGAGCTAATGTGACAAGTGTTCACACATTTTGTAACCTAGCCCATTACTATGTACATAAACAATGTTTCTATCAGTCAACGAGAGTTCACGAGGATAATTAGCATCTGAAAAATGATTTAAAAAATGACTTAAATGCAAAAAAAGCTAAATATTTGTTCTTTTGAAAATGGGCTACGGTGCCAGCAAATTTAGTAAGGGCTAATGCGACAAGTCACTTTAGAAAGAGGAGAGACTACGTTAACTGCTATCAAAAAGTTTGTCTTTTATACGCATGCGTTTTTGTGTTTACTTTTCATGTTTATTTGCATGTATATTTACACGAAATTAGAAACAAATGAAAACAAAAATCTCAAATACTTTACACTATTTCACTGGTCTCACATCATAGAAAACGTATGCACTTATTGCTTTCAAAATCAATTGTTACGGTCCGATGCAAAATGCAATTTTAATTTAGATCTTTACGGCCTGTGGCATATACTTGTTTTGGCATATATTGTATGCTATTCTAGATATATGTTTTATGTAAGAGTGGATAAATGAAATAAACTAACACACGATAAGATGCGGAAGACTCTGAAACTTACTTATCACTGGATCCGCTAGTGTGTTAAATTTCTCACATAATCATATTTGGTAGCAAGGCTTGAACCGTTTTGAACAGTCATGGATCACTGCGGATGAACGACCACCGGATATTGGGGCAAAAGTGAGCACAGATAATTAGTTTTCGCGAGTAACGTGTAACAACTGGGGTAAGTTAAAACCCGATTTTCACTCTGATGCATATCATATTGTGTCTATTTGTGTGTTTTCAGATACTTTAATGACTGTTCAAGCCGAATGTATTCTCGTTTTGCAACATATATATGTCGAAATGTTGAAAATGTCCAAAACAAATAATGTGCTCACTCGAAAAATCTCGACCGTTGGCAAAGTATGCCGTTTCATTTGATAAATAATTAACATATTAATAATCTGAATACGGCATATCATTTGCCTAACGACAACATATTAATGGTTAAAATTTCATCATTTAAGACGAAAGTATAGCGGAGATACGGTTCTCGAAACATTTCAATTACTGTACTGGGTATTGGTTAAACGTGTACTGAGTATTGACGGAGTGAGCGAATCACTGTACTGAGTATTGCATCAAGAGATGAGTAAAAAAATAAAAATTGAAACTGGAAATGTATTTATTTGTTATCAGTTGAAGGTATGAATTCAGGAAGTGTGTTGTTTTGCACAAGTCATATTAAACGTTGATAATTTATACTATAAAAGTGTATTATAAAGCGTTTTGTCTGGCGTTTTGAGTATTACACACATTAGACACACATGTACAATTATATATATATTTTTTAATCTTCACCAAATAATCAACAATATCGCGTGTAAATAGATATGCTGTGTAGTACTGCACTAACCATTCAATGACTCGGACATGAAGTGACTTTCAATATTATCTACAACTACTAAACATTTGTCTAAAATACGTATAAGTTGTAAGATAAAATGCAGTGTTTTGTTCTAGTTAATGCAAAATAGCGGAACTCTCTGCCATAGTTCCACTGTGCGTGCGTGCGTGGTGTTGCATAGTTACACAATAAAAAACAACACTTTTTTTATGCCCCCGAAGGGTGGCATATTAAAATCGCACCGTCTGTCCGTCTGTCCGTCCGTCCGTCTGTCCGTCCGTCCGTGCGTCCCCACTTACAAATTCGTGTCCGGACTGTAACTTTGTCATGCATTGAAGGATTTTAAAATAACTTGGCACACATGTCTAGCACATCAAGACGACGTGTCGCGTGCAAGACCCACATCCCTACCTCAAAGGTGAAGGTCACACTTGGAGTATGAAGGTTATGGAATCCTCTATATATGCACACATTCGTGTCCGGACTGTAACTTTGTCATGCATTGAAGGATTTTCAAATAACTAGACACACATGTCAAGCACATCAAGACGACGTGTCGCGTGCAAGACCCACGTCCCTAGCTCAAAGGTCAAGGTCATACTTAGAGTTTGAAGGTAATGGATTCCTCTATATATGCATATATGCACACATTCGTGTCCAGACTGTAACTTTGTCATGCATTGAAGGATTTTAAAATAACTTGGCACAAATGTCTAGCACATCAAGACGACGTGTCGCGTGCAAGACCCACGTCCCTAGCTCAAAGGTCAAGGTCACACTTAGAGTTTGAAGGTAATGGATTCCTCTATATATGCATATATGCACACATTCGTGTCCGGACTGTAACTTTGTCATGCATTGAAGGATTTTCAAATAACTAGACACACATGTCAAGCACATCAAGACGACGTGTCGCGTGCAAGACCCACGTCCCTAGCTCAAAGGTCAAGGTCATACTTAGAGTTTGAAGGTAATGGATTCCTCTATATATGCATATATGCACACATTCGTGTCCAGACTGTAACTTTGTCATGCATTGAAGGATTTTAAAATTACTTGGCACAAATGTCTAGCACATCAAGACGACGTGTCGCGTGCAAGACCCACGTCCCTAGCTCAAAGGTCAAGGTCACACTTAGAGTTTGAAGGTAATGGATTCCTCTATATATGCATATATGCACACATTCGTGTCCGGACTGTAACTTTGTCATGCCTTGAAGGATTTTAAAATAATTTGGCACAAATGTCTAGCACATCAAGACGACGTGTCGCGTGCAAGACCCTCATCCCTACCACAAAGGTCAAGGTCACACTTAGAGTTTATAGGTAATGGAATCCTGTATATATGCATACATTTGTGTCCGGACTATAACTTTATTATGCTTTGAAGGATTTTAAAATAACTTGGCACAAATGTCTAGCACATCAAGCGGATGTGTCGCGTGCAATACCCAAGTCCCTACCTCAAAGGTCAAGGTCACACTTAGTGTTTAAAGTAATGGAATACTGTATGCATGATTACTCTGTCATGCATGGAAGGATTTTAAAATTACATAGCACATTTATTGAGCACATGGAGAGGACACAGACTGTGAGGCACCTCTTTCGGGGGCATTCGTCACTTGTGAGGGACAGCTCTTGTTTACGAATTATCAGAAAAGGATTCCTGCAACATTCATTTCTATCAATAAAAATGAATTACACGATGCTGTGAAAAAATGTTCCGTTAATCCCTACTATTATCTAAACAATTACGTCAGATTTCGGGTTTTTGCAAAGTATCATTATCCCGCATATTGTCAAAGATGAAATGGACCATCCTTCTCTAAAACATCACACGCTTTGGCTTTGTTCGATGTATACAAGGGAAATCAACGTGAAGATATACGAAGCAATTTTAAACACTTGCCCGTGATGTGAATATTTAGTTTTCCGGGATGTGTAAATTCAAATTATTTTGTAGAAAAAGAATTGATTTTGGATATGCAACATGTCCTACTGTACCTTAAATTGGTCTGATCTAAAAACAAAAATAATATCAAACAGGGAATGCCACGTACCAAAAACGCAGCCTCCCCAAAACGAGCCCCACAGCACCCAGAAGTGCACACCACCAACACACACACACACACACACACACACACACACACACACACACACACACACACACACACACACACACACACACACACACAATCATGTACACACACAAACATACACTACCAACACACACAAGCATACAAAGCAAACACACGAGGACAAAACGAACAATTAAAGGAACACAGTGGGGCACCGCCTTGGAACGGTCAGTGGCAAAAACACCACTGGGGAGCTTAAACCGGTTTATGGTGCGCACCCAACCTCACTCTTACCCCCTAAAACATTTTAAAATAAATTAAAAAAGGTATATCACCTAGCATAGAATATTGCAAAAACAAGGTTTTTCTATGAGTTTACCCACTGACCTAGTTTTGGACCACAGATGACCAATATGCAAACTCAATCTATGGTTCGCCAAGACTGTACATAATTCCGATTAAGGATGATGAAGATTCAATGAAAAATGGAACATCTATTGTATGCACAAGGGTTTTCATTGATTTGATCCAGTGACCTAATTTTTTACCCAACTTGACTCATATTAGTACTCGACCTAAAGTTCATCAAAGCAATCATACTAACCAAGTTCATGGAGATCGAATGAAAAATGAAACCTTTATTGCATATAAAAGTTTTGTCTATGATTTGATCCCATGACCAAGTTTTTGAAACAAGATGACCCATATTCGAATCGACGTAGATTACATAAAGGCAGTCATTCTGATCAAGATTCCTGAAGCTCCAGTGAAAAATGCAGTCTCATTTGCATACACAAGGTAAAATGTGCACAGGCGAAACGCAGACGATAGAAAGATATAAAGACGACGGACACCATAAGATCACAATTACCAACCTTGGGTACTTCGTGTTGTGTAGAGATAATAAAACGCTTTAAAAAGCAGCAGTATATTTATATTACTCACTTTTAATGCCCAATACTCAGTACACGTTAGTATCAATACTCCGGTACACCAGAAATCAAAATAAACAATACCCAGTACACTAACTTTAGTTATATATGTATCAATATTTTGGCCCCGAAATAACGTTTGTGGACAAGATCTTGGACACTTATGTCTGGTACTTGCCCAAATGAATTGCTCGATTCAGATTATTCAAATCTAAGCACATTTGCGAAATAAAACGGTAAACATTACCAACGGTCGAACTTTTCAAGTGAGCAGGCGATCTTGTTTTTGGTAATTGAACATATTAACCGATATCATTTACAGCTCGGGTATACAATGGACTAAGATAGTCATCGAAGTATCCAAAAACACAAAAAGAAACACAGGATAATGTACATAAGATTAAATATCGGATTTTATCTTACCCCAATTGTAAACGTTCCTCGCGAAAACTAATTATCTGTGCTCACTTTCGCCCCAATATCCGGTGGTCGTTCATCCGCAGTGTGGATGTATAAACACTGATTCAAGGCTTGTTCATGTCAGAACTATTTGACTAAAATGATCTAATCTTCTTTTTGTGAAAACAGGTAAAATTCAAACGGGCGTACAAGGATATGTTATTGATACAGTCACTTGTATTTGCATAAGGAAACATTTGCCACATTGAAGACGAAATGGTTATCAATATCATCCCGGATATGCATGGAAAAAAATGCACCCATCTGCACATTTACATGTCTGCCATCCATCCGTAACTAATGCATCACACCTATCTATGTTATTTTGGTTTTAACGTAATATTGAATTTAAAATAAATTTCAAATTTAATTACTTCAAAAGCATAAATAAAACTGAATATCTACTTAACCTGAACGTGTAAGCTATACATTCCAGTCATCATCGGTAAAATCAAATCTCCAGATTCGGGGCTTTGGGTGCGGACGAAGACCCGAGACACTTTCAAATACGCTACATATCATAATTTTTTGTCTAACGGTCTTAAGTGTTGAAGTGCGTTTTTGGACCCGGAGAACCTTCCTTCGTTCGTCACACTGAAGAGGAAGAGTTTCAAATCGGGATTAGTTATATAAACTGCTTAAAACGCCGTTTGTACAAATTTCATTATGAAGAATGATTACTTTTACTCTTTTACTATTTTTAACAGTATTAACCGTCTTGTTTCTCTTGACTGTGGGAGATATCTTGCAGTAGTTTTATCTTTTATTAACACCCGGCGTGCACCCTGCCCATAATACTCGTGAGAGGTGTGAGGCAGTATAACAAGATAGATAGATATATTTACTTTAAAAATACAGTTGAAAGAGTTTAAACGCATATATGTCCCACAAAATTTTCTGCATAAATAATAAAAAAAACGCATTAATTATTTCAGTGTTCGTCATAACACATTGTAATAGCGACGCATAACGTCGTTGTCAATGGCGCGTTTTTAGCATTTGATCGTAATTTTAAAAGGTATTTTTTGGAAAAAGCCAACGTGAACACGTGCCTTTTTTATTCGATTATTTTTAAGAGCACAACCTGATGCACATAATATAAATCTATAAAAACTTTGACCTCGCGGATAATGCGCTATATGTCAAACAAATTCACTACGTTTTTGGTTTCGGACTATTTGTTTTCGCAGAAATATTGGTTTTGTAATGCATGAGACATATTAAAATTGCTTCTATCAAATAAAAGTTGTTGTCAAAATAATGATAAAATTGAAATCGCCAAAATATTATTGAAATTATGATAGAAAAACGATCAATTTTCGTTAGAAAAACGGGTGCCCCCATATGAATGTTAAAGCTAAATAGAAAAACAGAATTTAATTCTTGAAAATATAGATGTAGATCTTTACCTGGGCCGAATTTCGTACTTTTCCATCTACTTTTTTAATTCTGGTCCTAAGGTCCGCAGTTATCTTAAATTCTGATATATATATTTTTCTTTCGTTTTTCAACATAAATTGTTTAATTTTTTGCACCGTACCCTAAAAGTGACTTGTCGCATTAGCCCTTACTAAATTTGCTTGCACCGTAGCCCATTTTCAAAAGAACAAATATTTAGCTTTCTTTGCATTTAAGTCATTTTTTAAATCATTTTTCAGATGCTAATCATCCTTGTGAACTCTCGTTCACTGATAGAAACATTGTTTATGTACATAGTAATGGGCTAGGTTACAATAATGTGTGAACACTTGTCACATTAGCTCCCAAAATTTCTCAAATTTGACCATTTGCCTCATTTTGGGGACCAAACGACTAAACTGGTGAAGGATAGATTATAATCTATGGAAAGAAGACTGTTTTCCGCGTAGAATAAGCTAGTAATAGACCTAAAAATGAAATACTTACAGCCTTTTGAAACTCCGAGTCGGGAGCTCTTTTACTTGGCGCAGTAGCTAAAAATGACGTCACAAGTCACGTGGGTTATGCACACTGATGTGTTTGACTGCTGATTTCAATAAAGTGGATGAATACCCCAATGTTTTTTAAAGTATTTTGTTAAATGGTAGATTTAAGAATGAACAATTTATTCTAGATGAAGTGGCATGTGCGGACCCGGCTGCGTGTAAAGAAATATGCGGAAACCCCGCCGGCTGTTCAAACATTGCATACCCTCTTCTCGTGCTTCGAATACTGCCAGTAGGTATGATCAACTTTATAAGTGTCGTCTGCTTCAAATTCTTTTGGACTTTTTCGCTGTCGTCTGCTTTGTGCGACTCCCATTTTCAAACAACAACAAGAAAACAATAGAAAGCAAACTGTCAACAAAAATTGTTAATAAAATTGGAACAGTTTCGATAGCAAAGTGGTAGAACAAGCTTTGTATGTTGGTAGAGGCGGGTTCGATTTACGGACTCTTTTTACCAAAGACGTAAAGATAATACTGGTAACTGCCTTGTTTTGCGCTCAGAATTAAAAAGGTCAGTGTTTGGAAAATAAACTTTCTGGAAAAGGTAAAAATAATATATGGAAAAGCCAAGTAATGTTCTGACGGAGATCTGAGTTTGGCTTAATAAAAATAATGAAGATAATAATAATGCATGTACATGTAATATGTTTTTAACAACGCATATCAATTTTTCTTCATATTTTGCAGGAATTCGCGGACTAATGTTGGCAGCGTTGTTAGCAGCAATTATGAGTACCTTGACCTCTGTTTTTAACAGTGCAAGTTCGCTGGTAACCCTTGACCTTTGGGGTCAGTTTCGGAAGAACGCTAGTCAGAGAGAATTAATGGTGGTAGGAAGAGTTACTGTTCTTGTTATGGTTGGAGTCAGTGTTATTTGGTTACCTATTCTACAACAACAACAAGGAGGGGTGCTGTGGTTTTACCTTGCAGCTATCATTGCGTATTTTGCGGTTCCATGGTGCATGGCTTTTCTATTGGGATTATTTTGGAAGCCAGCTACAGAGCCAGTTAGTACAGATAAAATAGAAATACATTTGTTTTGTGTTCAGAAATATCGTGAAGCTACCATTTTGATCCTGTTTCGGATATTAACCTTCACAATCAAAAGTTCAAACTGTACTTTGTTTACTTTGGACCAAAGTTTGGAAAGCTTATAAAATATTGAGATGAATAATGACTTGTCCCACGCATATTAACAGCTGTTTTTACAACCATGTCTTTCCTTATAATTTAGGCAATTTTCTACGGAATGTTAAGTGGTCTGGTGATAGGTATCATTCGGATGGGTTTGGATTTTGCTGTACCACCGCCATACTGTGGAAGCGGGGAACCAGACAAAAGACTTCACATTTCCGCTAGCGTCGATTTCCTCCATTTTGCAGTCATCAACAGTATAATTTCTGTTGTTGTCATGGTGATAATTAGCCTCTTTACAAAACAAAGAAGTGAAAAGCAGGTATGTGTTGAACAACACATATATAGCAAACGTTAAAAATGACGCAAGTGAAATTAGAATCAATTTATTTTCTGTCAAGATGTCGTTGCTTGTTTCTTGGAGTTAAACGACGCCCATTACAACCCTGTTTCAGTTTACCAAACCATCTTTCCTTGGAAAAACAGGTACTAGAAGCCCTATCGTCCATAACAAAACTGCCAACTTTCCCACAAAAAGGGACATGGTCGGTAGCAGGGCTCGAACCCATGACCTTCAATCATTGACAGGTTAAAGTGGTTTCAAGTCAGCTACTCTTACGACACGAACATTGAGGCGGATATAGCAATTCTGTCCATCGTTTTCTCTAAATGTGTGTCTGTTTTACACCAAATGCAAAAACAAACGACAGGATAACAATACATTTAGTTAATGTTTTATTTTTTTATGATACATTAGTTACATAGATTAACCTGGTGGACCAGACATGATACAGAAGAGCCGGATCTGTCTGATTAACGAGGAAGAAGACGGGGAAAATGAATTGAACGACACGGAAAGAGACACTGACAGTAAACTAGAGCCTATTGAAATAGAACAAGAGCCGCGGACATATACGTGTACGTTTTCATATACCCTTTAAACCTTTACCCTGCTGGCCGCACTGTAGTCTGCTTTGCGACCAGTGTTGACCATAATATGCACTGCTTTTTTTTTATTAAATTAAACTTTTCAGTACTCGATCCTTTGAATGGAGATGTTCGATCAGGATAAAAGTTAAACACAACAACTCATTTATGGCTCATTGTCTATTCAAATGTAAACTTATTAATGATTAATTCAACTCTAAAATCTGATACGACGGTAACTTTACATTTTATTGAATAGGTCAGCAATCGAAACCAAATCATGGTAGTAAAATGCACTTAAATCTGTTTTTTTTTTTCAGATTTGGAAAGATGTAAAATAGCGATGTTGTCATGGGTTTGTGGCAATTCAGAGGAAGAAATAGCTACCATATCCAAGGAAGAACGCGCAATCATACGTCAGACAATGACGTCAATAACACAAAGTAACAAGGCGACTATACTTTTGAATGCAGGAGCAGTTGTTTTGATAATTGCTATTACATTCTTGTTTGGCTATTTTGCTTAATATGAATCAAGTATGTACATTTATATTTGATTACTTCATGCGGTGAATTTTGTTTCTGTGGTTAAGACTTTTTTATTCAAACAAAAACTTTGCTCTTTGTCAAGGTCTGAGGCAGAAGTTCAAATAAACAATAGGTCAAGGCCTAGATCTACAGTCTACAGATGAAACGTATTAATCATATTGACTTTCGTTTGTCAATGAAATATGTTTTTATTTGTTTGTTACAATGTATACATGAAATGTAAAATAATATTATTCTCCCTGTACGCCTTTCTTATTATTTTCGTTTCGCACAAGACTGGCCACATAATGGGTTGAGAAATTTTAAGTACTCGTTAAATTTGCAGTGTTACGTAAGAAAAGTATGTTGCCTTTTTAAATTGTGTCCCAACAACTAAAACATAAGCATATTCGTTTGAAAATGATGCTTTACGCAGGTATATTGTTTGTAGTCATTAGTTGCACTGCCATATTTGTCATTTGTATATGCATGTATTGCCATATTTGTCTAAGACCTTCTGGATGAAATTGAATAAGACTTAAACTTGATAATAAAATAAACCGCTATTCAAATTAAGTCAGTCTCCTTTAAAAGAGTAAATCATAGAGCTATAACTTGAGTTTCAGTTTAAACAGTCTTAATTAATACGAAAAATAATCCATACATATACTATCAATCAAAGTACGTACTATTTACCGATGAATATGAATCCTCCACTAAAGTCAGACTTCAAATTCGTTACGATTGAAAACAGATTCTGCATACGTACATTGTGTAGGGTTCAATTACGCATTGACGTCACTTTTCCTCCTTTTTTAAGAGCCACAGTCTTCTGTCTTACAAGTTACTTATAGAATAATATATGACTGAGCAGGGCCTTTGGGTTGTAATCGCCGCGGTATGGAATAATTACCAGAGGGCTTTAGCCGGAGGGCAATTATTACATATCTGGAGCGATTATCACTTAAACCCCCACTTAAAACCCCGCTTCGCCCTTTTTTTTTCTGTATAATACATTTGTGTTTCCCATTGTCATTTATTCCACTAGAATCAAACTGATTTGCCCAAATCATGGCTTAAAAGTGAGTTATCAATAAAGCTAATGCTCGTTCAACTTAAATATAACATACATTAAGATATCTGTTCCTGGCTATATAAATGTATCAAATAATAATAGACAATATATATTTTATGTCTGTTTGTTTCGACTGTTGTAAATCGATCTGACTCAATTGGCACTACATAAAGCAAATCATATACCTTGGAAGACGGAATTCAAATATAAACAATAAATCTTTATCATTTTTATTCAACAAAATCCTTTTTATGTCGCTCTTTGTTTTCATCATTGCAGATTTATGAAGTTGTGCGTTTCTTCTTCGGTTACATGGTGATTCACGACGCGCTTTCTGACCATTTTATCATCTAAAACAATCAGTTTCTAGTGAACGTTCGGCGCCAGCCATGTTTTTGACGTTAAATGACGTCACGTTTGCACGTGCACGTTTTCCTAGGGCAGTAATGCGATAATAGCCCTGCGCGAGCAGGGCCAAAAGCTGATAATACATCAGGAGGACGGATAAAACATTTTTTCTCTATACAAAAGTGTTACTATATATAGTAACATATGTATTATTAGCCTATAACACGATGTCATGATGGTGTTAGGCGAAGTTTCGATGGTAATGTCACATAACGACGATGGCAATGTGCGTTGTTACGTTGACAATGTACGACTCGCGGAGTAACGATAACAATACGATGGCGACACGTGATGTTTTTTCATTTGCGTATCGTGATCTTTACTTTTCGCATCATCATCGCCATCATACACATTACCATCGTAACATTGCATATTGCCACCGTAACATCACATATTGCCAAAGTAACATCGCATATTGCCACCGTTCATTTAACATCGCATATTGCCACCGTACATCATCGCATATTGCCACCGTACATGTATCATCGCATATTGCCAACGTAATATCGTCGATATTGCAATCATAACATTGCATATCACCATCATACATTTAGGCTATTGCCCAAGAAAGAAGCAGTGAAAAGGTGATGGACCTAACGGAACACCATAGTTTTTCAATACTTTTCAAAAGCTTATATATAGCGCGTTTACCCGTGACATCATTTTTTTTACCTGTGTCAACGTAAACACTCTAATGTTCAAGTACTTCATTTACATAGAAAATAGCAAATAAATAATGAACAAAAACTGTGTCGTGTAATAAACTTCGGGACTATATACATGTACATAGATGTTGGTTAATCAATTATGATCAGTATCCGTGCAGATGCATAATACATGTACATTTCACATCCGTACTAGTTTCGATTTTGATTAAATCGTGACCAAATAGATTTGCAATGGTTTGTAAAGTTTTAAAACGGACGCATGGTGGATTGTTAAACTTGCAATGTTAAGGTAATATGTATTTTCAATTTTGTTTAAGGTTAAAGTACACACCGGTCGTTTTAATTTTGACTTGATGTGTAATAAATGGACCGTGCAATATTTTAAACATACTGTTACATTAACTTAAAATGCACTTCACATGCATATAAGCCTCTCTAGTAAGTGATTTAAGATGCGTTTTAAATGCAAATGTGAAGTATATCATTCGTCGAAGAGTTTACCTTCGTTTTTCTTATGTACATGTAGCGTGATTTATTTGAAAACTGTTTGAGAACTATTCCTTATCTCGGATACCTGTGTTCAAACTAAAAGTGGCCGCTAGAAGCGGTTGGTTTGTTTAACACAGGTATACATGATGCTGATTTTAAAATGACCAAGCGGGATACATCAGTCTTGGCTAAATATTGCTAGTGGTTGCTGAAAAGAATTAGACACAAACAATTGATCAGCTGTACGTGTAGTGTGGCTTTAAAGTTCTTAATTCAACTCCGTTGTTAAGTGCCATAAAGTGTTTTAATGTCACTAAAGTTACCACGCTGTTTTAAACGATTTTCATTATGAGAGACAACAGTTACATGTAATCGTAGGAAAAACACCCTTTTCTGGCGACTCGATAAAAGTCGGTAAATATGAATGGTACATGTAGCTTGGTTATGCTTAGTCGGCGTTCAAGTTTGACTTTTATGATACGGGCTAGTTCGTATTATTATTATAATCGTGCTTTTAATAAAATAAAACTGGGGCTTGTTGTAGATTGTTCTGCAGTCGATAAAAAGATGTCATGTGCTGCCACAAAGTAATAAATATGTTTAAGTGAAACAAGTTCAACTAGAAAAATGATTGCGGAAGATTAGTTACCTAATGAACTTGAAAGCCGATATTTTACATCATTGTTTACACTCAACATCTAAAGATATAAAATACATTTCCTCTTTCATTTTCTAGATACGTGAAAAATGCACATCTGTAAGAACACTCTTTAAAAAAAAAAATGAACTTAGTTGTTAATTAATACAGGTGTCTTCCCCTCATCCAGAGGTTCGGGTTCGCCCCACCAAGGTACGACCGAATTGTATACAGTACTGTTTTTCCGTATAGAGTGACTCATAGCTACAAGCTTTCTTCACATAGCTATAATTAGTATCTTAAATTAATACAGGCAATTTACTTTTTTCCTGCTGTACAACGATTTGCAATAGAACTTCATGATAGAAAGTAAAAGCTGATTGGGATTAAAGGAAGAGATAAATCAATATAAACAAATAGTCATTACCACAAGTAAATGTACCTATACTTTTATTTAAGGCTATCAATATGCATACTGTGTACAAAACATAGTGGGGGTCAGGGAATACTCACATATTTGCACGTACATTTTACATTCTTTAATTACCATGATGTCGAATGATATAGAGGTCACGGAAGACTGTTTAACCTTTGGTACAATCTATTTTAAACAAAGATCTCATTTTATCTTCAGCTTAATTCTGAATACCAATAAACAAAATAAATGTAAGTAGGTATAAAAAGTATGCTTGTCGCGCAAATATAGTGGTTGTACGCACAGAAAGTGTATTAACTACAAAATTTATATGCACTTGCATGATAATGAAATGACAAAAAGTGCACACAGCTCTATGTATACAAAATGTATAAAGTATGTTTTGCAAGAGAACAATAATTGTGGTACCCTTTCTACATTTACACCCCCCCCACCCCCCCCACAATAATTTTTTTTCCCCCCTCTTTTAAAAGAGTATTTGATAGTATGCACACAAATCTGTGCAATGTAAGCATATTAGTGCTATCGTTTTGCACATGCACAAAGAATGTCTCTATGTTTACAGAATTTAAAGTGCACAAAGTATGCTTTGCATGAAAGTGGCTTACAAAGCACCATAAATGCAAAAAACATGCAAATAAAGTTAGAGTATGTTTACAAAGTGCGGAAAGCATGCTTTTCACGCAAATAGCACTTTTGTATGTACATGTACATGTATAAACACTGCACAGATGTAGCTTTTAAAACCGATACAAATGTACGCACCTAATACGCTTACAATTGGCATAGATTCTGTTTGTATACAATATAAACGAAATATGCATACTTTATAAGGCTGAAAGACTAGTTACTATTGCCGAGTGGTTGAGTGGCTGTAAATGTAGAAAGGGTGTGAAATATGCTAATTGCGGCGCTAGGTAAACATTCTTGATACTGGAACCAAGACGAATATAGATAGAATAACTGTGCATATAGCTAATATAACTATAGGTGCTACCTATCTACGGGAAAAACAATACAACAGTGAATAACTATAAAATGAATAACTGTTAACGCAAAGTGAATAAATAAATTTGTCTAACCTTTGATGACAGCATGAGCATTTTGGCAGCAATATTTATTTTGACATTTTTTTGCAATGATATTTTTGGCTGGTATAGTGGCTTGAACTTTCTTGTTGTATACATAAATTCATTTGATTGCAGTTAGTGATGAACATATCAGCCACCGCTGTGTTTAATACATATTTTAAGATAATAACATTAATCAGTTTATGTGATTAATGATAAATTGATTTTATTGCAGTAAGTGATGTACATGTCACCCACCGCTCTTATAACTATAGTACATTTTGTAGATGCTATTTGTAAGATAAAAAGACTTTTATATGCATGCTATGTGAAAGAATTCAGTTAATGATAAAACGTTAAACATTAAAACTGTAGCATTCACTTCTGTTAACAAAAAACAACATTAACAACTAAAGTACTTGTAATTTTTTGAAGTTACAACAAGCACACATCAAATTTGTAATCTTAACAATTCAACATTGACTTTAATTTTATAATGTTGAGTAAATTTACATGTATACCAGTAACAGTGTTCAATTTATGATTTCTTAGATCTTTTGAAATCCCATGATCGGTCATCTTCCTGTTCATCACAATCATCTTCTGAACAAGTATCAGAAGCTGCAGTGATTTCTTTTTGTATAGAAAGAAGTAAAAAACTGTACCATTTTCCTTTATTATAAGTTGTTCATCAGCATGGACACCGTCATACAAGTTACTGTATGAAAATTTAACTTGATTTTTTGTGTTATTGCCATTTCGACCACGTTTTTTTCTTTTACATAAGAGCAGGTATCTGTCCCATCTTATTGAGAATACATTATGAATTGAATTCATTTGTGATATGTGATTATTTATATTTTTTATATCTTCTTCCAAATTACATTGCTGAATTTGCTTTTCTTCAGCACTGTAGACACTTTTTGCAAGTTTTCCTCTATTAATGTTACACTGGTCAAATTTTTTAAGAGACACAGGTGGAATATGAACTAATTTTAATTTTGTTTCTTTATTGTTCCAGTTAGTGTATAAGTTAGTTATTTGTGTTAAAAAGGTTTTAACACACTGAGTATCACGATGATACACTAATTCTGTTCCAAAAGAGTGAGTAAACTTGTTGGTTAAGTTACAGATTCCTGCTGCAAGAATCAAACAGACAGAATTGAAGTTACATTTGATATAATGAAATTTTGATATTGCTGCTGACATAACTGTGTCTAATTTACCCCCTGGAATCACTTGGATGTAAATGTTTTTATCCGGGCATGCAGCATTTGATTGGTTTCCATAATGTAGATGTTTTGGAGACCAGCGCCTCTTGAGTCAGTGACTACTATTACACAAGTCATCTGAAAGTTTAGAAGGAATAATTGTCACTTGTGTTAATATACTATTATACTAATATGAAGAATTGAGGTCAAAGTGAAATTGATATTAAAAAATTATGTTTCAAACAATCTTTACCATTGTTTTGCATGTATTTGAAAAATTATAGTTTATTGTATATCAGTTAGTGACTTCCATGTCACCCACCGAATGTTTAAAAACTAAAAGACTATTAAATTGATACTATGTATGATTGGTAACAAACTGCTCAGAGACATAAAAAATTATACTATAGTTTGATGGGAATAATACCCGATATTTGCAAGATAAATGCACATCCAACATTTTGAGAATTGGACAGTCTTGAACAGAGCTCTATATTGGTGATATATGTTGCATTGTGATATATGTTGCATTAAGGAATAATGTATGCTAGAAAATGAATTGAATAGAAATCTAATGAAGATGTTAACCAGAGAAAGGTTTAGTGAAATTACCAATTTGAAAATAAGCAATTACATCCATGAATTATCGGTTAGTAGTTGACATACCACCCACCGATTTATTCCTCACAATTTGATGACTGAAACAGCAAGTTTAGGATGTGTTCAAAGGCACTAGATGTATGCAGATTCTGAAATTTGGCTTGAGTTTGAATTGAAAGATAGTTTAGTCTTTTAATTTCTTTTTTTCGAGCTAATGTTGTTGGGGTGTTTACAACATGACATAATCTGTCTTCGTTGACAAGAACATCAGGATGCCATGCAAAGTCTGGAGGATGAGTTTTATCTCCAGCTGTCTTAGCTCTGGATAAAGCTACAAACAATGCTCCAGGATTTTTTGATTCAAAAGCTGTTGAGCCAGGGTCAATTATAATGTAGCGATTAGGTTGCCCTTCTCCAATTGTCATTCCTTGGCAGCGTTGAATTGTTGTTCCCCAACCCAGTCTGAGAGGAATTTGTGTACGTTTGCATGATTGCAAAAACAGTCTATTCGGCGATCTACTGGAACTATTGGAATAACTGTTGGATCTGTCTTGATAAATGGTGGTCCTGTGTATTGATGAAACCTGACCATGACAACATCTGGTTGTATGCTGCCAGGACGCCTGCCTCCAAGGTAAATGATATCTGTTACAAACCCAATAGATCCATTAAACAAGCCATATTGAACTGCAATGTTACATGTTAGCATGACTTTAGCCCCAGTGCACAAATAAAGTGTACATAGCAAGCCTCCCGCTGAATCGTTATTAGCCTGTTTGGCATGTATACTATTGTTTACTGCTGTTATGCAGGCTACGGGAACGTTTTGATTTTGCTTCATAAGGTTTTTCATATTATGTGTATACTCAGATTTGTGTGTTGGAAAGACAAATATACCATTGGTATCCATATCAGTGAGGAGACCTTCACCATGACTCATTTTTAAATTGTTCCATTGAAATCTCTGAAGCCAGGCTGTATCATTCCTAGTTGTTGTGCATTGTCGAAGAGCTGAAAGGACATTTTTGAAAGGCTGTTGGTTGTTGTCTTGTCGAATTATAGTTCTTAACTCAACTATTTCTTGAAATTCTTTCCATATCAGAGACCCGTGTATGGCAGCTGGTGTTTTTCCATTACAATTGTATACAGGACTGTCACAAACCGGTGGAAGTTGTACATCATCTCCAAGAAAAACAACAACTGGAAGACCACCCCATGGTTCAGAGGAATTGCCCATACCAAATTTACAATGGTACTCCATCCATCCAAGTGTATTGCAACCAACTAGTGACCTCTCATCAACAAGGAGTGCAACAAGGTCTTTACAATTTTCTTGAATGGCTTGTCCTTTTGCACCATCTGGTATAGACATCTCTTTTTTTGTCTGTTTGTTTGTAGGTATTTTTAAAAAGCCATGTACAGTTTTTCCTGATATAAGGTTAGCACTGTTTCCAGTTGGGCAAACAACTTGAACAGCTTTTGTGTTGTCAAAAAGTTTCTGGATGGCATATACAACACATTTAATGAGGAAAGATTTTCCAGATCCGGCTGTGCCAGAGACAATGAGTCTCAATGGCATATAAGTTTTACCATTTTTGAATTGAATTAATGTATTTAAAATTAAGCAAAACGCAAATCTTTGGTCAGTATTGAGACTGTGGAGTGTTTCCAAAGATATTTGTAGGTTTTGTATTTCTTGAGTTTTATCAAGATTTTCAAGCCATTTTTTACCATAATCTGGAGGGTAAACAATATTGGTTTTACCCCAGTCATAGTCAGGACCACCATCATCAGAATTGAAATCTTCTATGTCTTTATATTCATTTTTTGGTTGAAGTACATCCATCCAGTCTGGTCTGTCTTCATTATTGTCATTTTCATCGTCAGATTGATTTTCATCTGGACAAAACTGGTCAGTGTTATTTCTTTTAGCACGCTCTATGTCAGCCTTTACAAAGATTGGACATCCATCAGTTTTCAAGAAGTGTAGCATGGACTCCAGCCAAGTTATGTCTTTAGTTTTAATGTCTTCCAAGTTTCTCCATGAGGGCCAGTGTAAAAGCAGCATTGATCTGCAGTAGTCTTCAGTTAGTGGCCATGTAGCACGAGCTGAAACTCCGTTGACAACAGGCACTTGTCCTTGGTTACAGATAAATTGATACCAAGAACATTTTTGATCTAAAAGTCTGGCAAGATATTTATCCAGAGGTGTGGATATTGTTAATGTTGAACCAGATTTTTCAAGAAGTCTTGAGCCGGAGAAGCTGACTGATTGGAATTGATGACTGCATCGATAAAGAGGTAGTGAAAGAAGTTCATAAGCTGATTCCATGCTTGAAACATCACGTTTAACTGTATTCATAAGTAGTTTGGTGCACAAAGAACTTGTGTCACTGGCAGTACTATCACTGGCATTATTTACTATATCTTTGAAGAGATCAGCAACAGCCCCAGTACTTTCATTTCCTTTACATGCATAACCAGAAACATATTTCTCTACTGCAATGATCTCATTGATGGAGGGATTTTCTGGATCACTCTTTGACAGTATCAATGATATGTCGCCATTTGCACGCCATCCTTGTGTATGATAGGCAGAATGTTGCACCAACATTGGATGATCCCTCTGCATTTCAAGTCTTAATGAACCATTCTTGTCTTTGATAATGGCTGGAGATTCTCTAAGAGGTTTGCCTGGCTCATCTTGAGTACCGAATTCCATCCTACAAAGTTTTTGTTTTCCTTTTTGCCTTAGACAGTAAGCAGAGCATCTGTGGATGTTGACACAGTTGGTGAGGAGTAAATGGTCCTCAAGTAGTGTCTCTTGAGTTTGACTGACATCCATTAGCAATTTGTAAAGTGGATTGTTTTCTGTTTCTGGTGTTTCTGCTGAACCTTCAGGGGCTGGCCATAAGTGTTTTCTTGACATCCCTTTGTCATCTTTACCAGCTGGGTGCATAGCAGTCATACCAAAAGTTGACTTGGCCCAAGTCGAAAGTTACTCAGCTGTATTGTGATCACTGAGACCTTTTTGGATAGCTTCATACAGCAAATTATGAGGTTTCCTGTCAGACCTCCAGCAAAGGCCATGCCAATGGATCATGCCACGTGACTTCGCAAATTCCATGCGATACCAGAATGTGTCAACTGCGAATGCAGGACAAATCACTGTATCAAAGTAGGATTGAGTTCTTAAGTCAAAGTATTGGGAAATTATGTGTACATTTTTTTGAAGAACACTGAAGAGTGTGTTGCGATTAGATAGATCAAGATTTTCCCCAGTGCTCAAGAGAATATACTGCTGTAATAAATTTTTCAGAGACTTAAAATAATACTCTGCGCAACTTCCAGTTGTGAAAAATGCAGGGAGTCCTTGCCCTTCATTAATTTTGTATTGAATGAGTGAGCGAAGCTCTTTGTTTCTTTGTGCCCAATACTGTGGTGTACCTCGTAAACATGCGCCAAAGTAAAGAATCTTTTTAGCAATGGAATTGTCACCGGTTTTTATTTTTTCTTTCAGTTCGGACACTGAAATATGATTGTCACCCAGCTGTTGTTTAACAATGAAAGAGCTCTGTTCAAGTGTACGTTTGCGGCTAATGATGTTATGAACAATGAATTTGAAATATTGATGATGTGCAAATCTTGCATCTTCATGCCACATCAAGTGCTCAGACCACTCTGTCATTGAAGAACATGTTCTAGGCCTGTTTATATTGAAATCGCCCTTACCATGTGGGAAGAGGCATGGAAAGGCTAGAGTAAAAAAATATTGAGTGGTAAATTCAGACAAAGGTTTGTTACTTTGAGTAGGCCAAGGTATGCAAACATATTTCCTACCCGAGGTAACAGAGCCATGTTCTGGGCCTATAACATCAGTGACAATTTGCTCAATTTGCTGTTTAATGTTAATTGTTTGATCAGGAAGAGGGATACATGACTCTGATTGACCTTCTACTTCTCCAGGGTCAGCTTGAAATGGTGCTGGACCATCATATTTTGTATGAGGCTTTTCTTTTTTGTCTGTTGTTTCAATTATTTCAGTTTGAAGAAGAGAGTCCTCTGGAAGTAAATTTAACCTATCAGGACTTATGACAATATCTGAATACATGTATGCAGGGTTATTTCTTTTAAGCCATGTCAGTGCATTTTCTACTGCTTTTCTACGGACATTAAATTCTTTTGATGTGTTGTTAGACCCTTTTTTTGTAACCCTAATAATATGTATTTCATTTGGAAGGTTTGGGAGAATTTGTGCAGGCTCATTGACATTTTGTGGGAAGGTGACACAGTGACCATTAGCTGCAATACCACCATGTTTCAACATGTGTACATGAATAAGTGGAGCAATACGACATATTAGCTGTTGTTCCACTAATGTTAGGTATTTAAGCTCTAGTGGAACTGGCATTGGGTTCATATTGTTTTCATTTGAAAACATTTTTGTTTTGTTTTTATCAGAATTGCAGCGGGCGCATATGTTTTGTGATGCCATTTTCATTTGTAATCTTCTTTCATGACATATTGTACAATAACTAAATGTATATGCCATTTGCTGGAGCTCAAATGCTCTTAAGCAATCCATGATTCTGTTGTATTGCATATTGTCTGTTAAAGGAGGTGCAGATGGAAGTTCACTAGCTGTAACATTGAACTTATGTTCAGCCGATTTAATGTTTTTGCTATTTTTTCGCATTCTTGATTTTTTTTCGTTCAAAGATTCTTGAGAAACAGGTGCATTGTACCTAATTCCTAGTTTTCTGCACTTTTGAAATGTGTCAGATTCATTTGCAGATAATTGTGCAATTGTCTCCTGATCTAAATATTTATGTATATGAGAGATCAGAATTCGACTTTTCTTTTGTTTTTTGCTTGGCAGTAAAACAGCAACCTGTTGAGGGCTGTCATTTATCTTCCTTTTGGTTGTTTTGTGTTTTTCTTTGACAGGCTGTATGAAAGGGGAGTTGGATGTGCATTTATTTTCAGGAGCAGTGTTTTGTAATGCAGGATTTGCTTGTATAGGATACAGTAAAGTGTGAGTTTTCTAAAAACAAGAATACTGTATCTTGTGAATGTGGTGAGAAATATGACTCTTTATGATAATGTGTCTTAAACTTGCGTTGCTGTTTATCAAAGATTGTGCCCTTGATAAAGGTTGTTATATTAATGTTCAACAGTTCAGTAGCCACTCTTATTTCACAAGCAGTAGCCCATCCATTTTGAATAATCATGCGATGCCAGTATACTGTCGCAGAACTTGTTCTTGCATCATGTGACAAAGCTATAGAATCACGCCATATTTCCCAGTTCTTTAGTATATGAGTACAAATTAGATTGCGAAAATATGCGCCATTACTGTAACTGCCTTGTAAAGAAAGACTGAGACAGCTGAAAAAACAGTTGCCATCACCAGGAACATTGAGCCTTTTGTATGTCTGATTTTCAATATCAAAAAAAGGATGGTCAGTATTGTAATCATTGAGATCATAGAGTAAAGAAGGTCTGTTAGATGCGGCATTATGAACATGATGAACAGTAGCATTTTGATTGTTTCCTTTATGTAAAGGAACAGTTTTGTTACTGTTTATCAATGGAACAGTTTTGTCACTGTTTATCATCTTGCTTCTAGTGTTTGGTCCAGATGAGGAAACTTGACATTTGTTTTTCGACTCAGATTTACCTACGGACATGTGTTCCTGTTTTGAATTGATTATGTGCTTTTCAGGTGTACTTTTGGTGAAATGATTGGCTTGGTTTTTTATAGGAGTAGATCTACAAGTATTGTGCTTTTTCTTACTTTTACAACAATATGAATGATCGAATGAAACATAACTTTTTGATTTTGCTGTCCTTTCACTTTTTGACATACAATAATCATGATCAGTTTCAAAATTTTCAAACACCACAGTCGGATTTAAAGTATAATTGTGTTCATTTAACACACAGCCACTCATATTGACTGATCTACTTTAAGATCTAAGCTATGTTACATTAAGTCAAATACATCTATCAAGATGTGTTTAATTTCTTTAATTTCTGCAATAAAGCTTGAATACTATGTTGATTAATCGTTAAATTATCAAAGGATCGAGATATTTACATGTACAGAGTAGGTAAATACTGGTTCAGTAACCAAGAAATGTAATTCAAGCCACTCTACCATGGAAGTTAGTTCGAGTTGTCTGTCTTGCAGAAGACAGTTTGATCGTAGTGAATAAACGCTCATTAACTAAGTACAGCTGTAACCTTACAACCATCGGTCGGGGTACGCCGCCTTTACAACGGACAGCCGTTTACATGTACCTTCAATTTACAGCGTCGCGAATATGTCACAATTTTGCAATGTTTAATGAAATATGATTACCAGACGTGCTCCGGAATTTAACAAAGAAGTAAGGATTGAAATAAAATCTTCACCGAGTGCCTCCGGCGTACGCCGCAATTAGCCGAATTTTTTAAAACGTATAGGCCCAATTCAGCGGTCCTGACAAAAAAAACTGAAATACTTTTACAGCTTATGCATTTCTTTCAAAATGTTTTCAGAACACATGAAGAATTACGTATTTCAACCTGTGATTAGCTAGTTTTTAAAAGATAAAAAGAAAACAATATTGTTTCGGAAATGTTTTACTCATAACCACCGGAAGTTGAAATCCAAGATGGCTCCTGTAACGGAGAACCTAAATTCAACTTGCACGTATATATATTGAAATTATTGTAAATTCATTTTACACTTAATTCATCAATAATTTTAATTAACGTGTAACTTAAGAACGGGAAAAACCCGGTTTTTCCCGTATTAATAAGATAAGAACTAAGTCAATGACTGAAAAAGATGATTGCTAATAAATAGCTATTTGTATCACTCAACCTGTTATAAAAGGCATGCGTAAGTTTGCTAGTTGGTTAAAACTTCACTCAACTTTTTCCTACTGTATATGTGTGGCTATTCCTACAGACTATCGCCCGCTTCCACATCCGATCGCGGCATATGTGCATCAAGACGAAACAAGGTGATTTGTATTCGCAACGTTCTACACATGTACCTAAAACTTGAAATTTACTGCTAATTTCTTGAATAGTTTGTTCAAGAAGACTTTAATTTAACAAACTTTTAAAAACGCTAACAAAATGCTTATTGTCATGCTCGCTTTACATGCGATACGCTAACCACAAAAAAGCAAGAGTTATGGACTTTAAATGTCTTATTTTGCCCTCACCCTTACCCGACATGCTAAATTTGTAACATAAACTTGTCAATCTTTCAATTTAGGCAGTACCTCTAATGGTCCAAAGAGATGAATGGCATTTTAAAATAAAAGATTATGTATCTTATGTGTTACATTCACTAACTATAGGTGTTATTATCATTATTATTAATATTATTTTTTATTGACTAAATAGCGAACGGTGCCGATCATGATCACCCTGTACATGCAGGGGATCGTAATCTGGACTGGTTGCAAATCCCATATCATAACCCACTTACAGGGCAAGGGTTAAAATACAAAATTTGAATAATCAGTTGTTAGTTAAACCCTTGACCACCCATTAAAACGATGTCACTGACATTTTTATTTTAGATGAAGGCCTTATAATGATAAATACTCGAGTAAATGAATACTATGTACAGTAGTTTGACCTTCGGACAAGTATCTAACTCGCATGCATGAACAAACTTAGTGAATTGTTTTAATTTTACGTCGTTTAGTTCAACTAAAGTGAACGGACTGCATTTTGTCTTCTTAAATGTTTTAAAAACCTTTCCCCCGAAAAAAGATGGTTCACATGAAGTTCAAGAAAACAACACCTTTTTAAAACTCAGTTTAAACTGAAATTGCATACCTCAGGTAACATAGTGATACATGTATACATCTACTTTCAAATTAAGATCAGCGGATAAATTCGTATTTTGGATACATTTATAACCGTGGTTTTGAATAATTCATTTAATAAGAGCTAGACAAGTAAGTTTAAAATTTAATTTCAAGGTCTTGCTCACACATTGAAGAAATCGGGTACAGTAATTTTGTAAAATATTACATCTCGACATGACCAGATTACAACGTAATAAAAAGATGCTTATAAAATAAGATAAAGAAACATGTGAGAAACAAGTTAATCGGAGCTATTTCTCGTATTGACAGTACGGATTTTTTATTTTTTACTAGGATATTCTTATGCATATTTATAATGCGGTTTCCACTAATTTTTGTGGAAAATGTAAACCATGTGATCAATATGTTTGTTTATTTTTTTTGTGGTAATTTTGAACATAAATATACATTTAAGTGAATGCAAAAAATAAAATAATAATAGTATACGATTTTTTAATTTGAATTCAAAAGGAAAGTTTTTAAGATGACCAAAATTGCATTTATATGAAGAAGGTGGCTGAAAATTTGAAAACATGCGGGATAACCTCGTTTATAAGCATATGGAAATGAAACTCTGAAAAAATAATTCTTTTAAATAGAAATGAATTTTTTATGAAGTTTTTTAATATCCGAAATGAAGAAATCGCGAAAATAAAAAGTGTGCTAATGTTATGCAATTTACAAAATTAAATTGCATATTTAGTGCAAAATTGTTGTCATGAAATTCTTTTTAATATTTAAAGATATTGTACATGGGAGAAAAACGTTATGGCCGGTCTCAATTACACTTTTGTTAATTCTAGGTGAAAGTTTTAATGAAATTTAAACAGCTGTGAAGCAACAAGATGGTGGAGAAACTTGTATGGGAGGATTATATGACAATTGGTATCTACTTTGTCATTGTTCTTGCAGTTGGATTATGGGTAACTAATTGTTTTATATTTTATTCTGAGACAACAGTTTTCCCATATCACTAGTACCGAAATGAGACGAATTTATTTTTAAGATAACTGATTACTCGTCTGAACACAACACTTGTCTTTTTTGAATAAAAACTATAACATATTGTTTCTTGCAAATAAGACTGCAACAGTAATGATAAAAAGATAATAATAAAAATATGATGATGATGATGATGATGATGATAATGATGATGATGATGATGATGGTCAAATTGAAGGCGAGAATGATGATTACGTTATTGTTGTTGATAATGGTAAATTAATGGTGATGACGATGATAACGACAGTAAAAAAACAATAATGTAATAAATGTTCCTCAGTTAAGAGATTGTTTCGGAATTCGGAAAATCATTGTCTACCTTAATAATGAATGTATGTTTTTTACAGTCGACATGCCGACCAAATCGAGGCAGTGCTGCTGGATATTTTCTTGCAGGAAAGAATATGCACTGGATTCCGGTAAGATAACGTACACCATATAATTACCGAGTGGGTTAATTTTCGCGAAAATATACATCTTCGTGTAGAAGACGAATTCGATAAATCATGAGTGATTTAATGTTGTTGAAACAACACAGTCTTCCATCTTTTTACAGCAATATATTTAAGCGACGGATTTTAACTTAGACATGCCTGCACAAGCAGTTTTAGAAAACAACTTCATACAAAAACTGCTTTTTTAAAGTCTGAATGTAGTTCGAACGGTTCGATTATTTATGTTGTCTAACATGAATTGATTTAAATTAGGTTGTTAACATAAATATTTTTGGATTAAATTAAATATTTCGATCATGTGCATTTGTAAATATTGGCAGCAAAATTATATTTAATTTTGTTAGCCACGAATCTAGTAACATTTTGTCGTATAATCTCGAAAAAATATGCATGCAACCTTTTTTATAATTTATTATCCAATCTTTATGTACATAATTCTTTATCCATATAATCAAGCATATGTGTATTTTTTGTATGTTTAAGAAAGTGCAGCTAAGACTTTTTTTTGTAAAAGGGTAGCGTTCATTGTTCAAAATCCATGCAAACTTGTCGCACTGGCCGAGTATCACATTTGATTTACACAAATAAGCATGGGCCATTTGGTTTTGACCTGGATATAATCAAAAGTATTTTGTATTTAAAGTAAATGCAAAATTGGTATTATTTTAACAGATACGTTTGATAATATTATAATAGAAAAAAAACCCCATATGTTTACAGATTGGTGCTTCGATATATGCTAGTAACATTGGGGCACCTATGTTTATTGGGCTTGCTGGGACAGCGGCAGCAAACGGTTTCTCAGTGACAATATATGAATGGCACGTAAGTGATCTCCCTTTTAGTGTTTATCTGACACGTGATCTGAAATTCATTTACATTTTGTATCATATTAATACAAACATACTCGTCTTTAACGCTATGAACGTTCATAATTTAAATGGGCTTTTAAAAATAGGTTTAAAATCAGCGTACGCAAAAGCTGTAGTTTATTTCACATAAAGAAGCGAATCTATGTAACCAGGTATACAACTTGATAATATTATATCAGTTCACCTCCATGGTCGAGTGGTGAAGCCGGTCGCTGACTTGAAATGAGTAGACCTCTCATTGATTGCGGGTCATTGGTTCGAGCTTCATACAGTTTCCTATATTTATACAGGACAACACTTTTCCTTTCATAGAATTTCTCCAAACTTTGCATTTTGACTGAGAATTAAGTTTAAAACAGAAGTCTGAAATAAAAGTGATGGGCTTGATTTTGAATTATCTAATAAACTAATTATATTTGCATGACTGGCGTGTATATTGACGACGATATTTCTAGTAAAGCAGATTTATGCATGTTTCTGCCTCTATTATAAGTCATGAAATTCTGAAAACATTTATGGTTTATATAATATTATTATTATTATTTTCAGGCGATCTACTTTCTCATTGCCCTTGGTTGGGTATTTGTTCCAGTCTATGTTGCATGTGGAGTGAGTAATTGTTTTGTGAACAAATTTGTTATATAAAATTTCATTGTGATAATTACATGTATATATTTTGTAGTGGTTTGATTTAGTCTAAGGAGTCCTTAAACACATGTTCATGTATTTTAAGTTTAAATTTAGTTTTCTATGTCATACATGCATATATGAGTATATTCATGCAAGTCATTGTAAACTTGTCATGTGATCCTACCAGTTTGATGATTGTGATTTTTTGAATTTTTTATGGACATGTACTTAAAATCCTTATTTCAACTCTGTGCTTAAGTAAACGTTGCAACTACAAATACTTCTACATTTATTACGTATGGTGGCTGATTTCTGCCAAATTATTGTTTTTGTGTCTTCTTCCCGAGCACACGAAGATATGGAAGATCGACAATTCGTGTATTTCCGTACAGAAGGACAAAGAAAGCAATACACGTACATAAAGGGCGCCGATATATAAATCCTAAATCCCAGCATACACGAAAGTTTGCAAGCGGAATATTTCGTGTGTTCGCCAACAAAAGTTTCGTCATTTCGCATTAAATGTTTCGTTATTTCGAGTTTAATAGTTTCTGTGTTCGCCCAAGAAGCTTGATATTTCGCGTAAAATATTTTATGTATTCCCCCAATAAGTTTCGTAAATTCGCGTTAAATAGTTCTTGCAATCACCACAAAAGTTCCGTTATTTCTCGTTAAATATTTCATTTGTTAGCCCAAGAAGTTTCGTTATGTCGCGTGAAATATTCGTGTGATCGCCCTAGAAGTGTCGTTATGTCGCGTTAAATATTTCGTTTGTTAGCCCAAGAAGTTTCGTTATGTCGCGTTAAATATTCATGTGACCGCCCTGTAAGTTTCGTTATTTCTCATTAAATGTTTTGTTTGTTATGTCGCGTTAAATATTCGTGTGATCGCCATAGAAGTTTCGCGTGACCGCAAAAGAAGTTTTGCGTTAAATATTTCGTCTCTTCGTCTAACTTATTTCATGTTAAATAGTTCGTGTAATTGCCCAAGAAGTATAGTTATGTCGGGTTGGAAATTTTGTGTTTGCCAAAGAAGACGAGTCGAAGATACCGCAATTTAGCAGTTTGTCAACCTTCGTGTGTCCGTGCGTGCGAGGCGAGAATACGAGATGTTACGAATTGGTAGAAACCAGCCACCATTATAATATGCTTAAAAACTACACTTCATCGTACATTTCAGGCTTATACAATGCCAGAATATCTTCGAAAACGATTTGGTGGCAAGCGAATACGGTTATATTCGTCAGTCCTTTCTCTTGTTGAGTACATTTTGCATAACATATCGGTAAGTCGTCTTTACCATATCTCACAGGCGCCTGCAATGTTTGTTTGGTATACATTTTGCATAATAATAAATTACATCTGTATAGAAACATTACTTATGCAGTACTTTGAAAAGTTTCAGAATACATTTTGCATTAAACATATCTGTGTTGCCACTAACGTATATAGATTGTTGTACCTTTTTATTTCACTAGACACCAACAGAACATTAACCAATGGCATTCTAGCGTTTGTCCCACGTGAAAGTCCAATAGAATTTGATATTGTACTCGGCGTATGTCATTCACTATTTCAATATGCATATTTTCATTTCTTGTTTTCCAGGCGGAGATATATTCAGGTGCTATTTTCATGCAACAGCTTCTTGGTTGGAACATGTACCTTTGCGTGTTCGTTATTCTAGCGGTCACGTCTGTCTATACAATTGCAGGTACTCTGACGTAGTTATTCAGTCTTACGTCATCGGTGACATAAATTATTTACTTCTCAATTCATACCCACAAAGCCTCAAAAGTCAAATTACTTTATACATCATTCAATACTTCAGTGACAGAAAACTTTAAGATGTTCGGTTTTATTCAAATGATTTGTCCGTCTTTAAGTCAATTTAGACAGTATGCGCCACGATTACTCAGTGGTTCGATCGTTTGCTTCCGGAACGATAGGTCCAGGGTTCGAATCCCATCTGAAGCACGATCGATGTCCTTTGACAAAGAGACTGCTGCCACACGTTCCGCTGTCCGTTCAGCTGTCCGTTCGGCTGTAAAAGGGTAGCAACGATGAAAATTTCGTTTCTCCTGTCACGTCTTGAATGAGTGTTCGATTCAGTAATCAGCAAGTTCTGTTCGTAGTTGAACTAAAAGAAATTCATATACGCTAAACTACTTTAGACAGTAGCATTACGTATTCAAAGGGATACTCTGTAAAATTTCACTAACTGTTGGCGAATAGCTAACAGTCATATCATGATTGGATATGAAGGGTTATCATGATCTGCACTGGCAGATTCACGTGCCACCAACATGAGTTTTAATTGTTACTTTTCAATTTTACAGGTGGACTTGCATCTGTGATTTATACAGACACTCTACAAGCGGTCATACTTATAGCCGGGGCAACTGTTGTGACGTCAATGTGTATGATATTGTTGTATTATTCTTTATATGTAATGAGAAGAAGACTATGAACTATGAAAATGCTCAAGTATTATTGGCGAGATTCATTTTGCTTAGATGTATGTAGTAAATATATCTCCAACTGTGAAGGACTCAAAACTCCTGGTCTCATGTCTGCGTCCAAATGGCCCGGTGCATGCGCGTCATTACAACGAAAACATATAGCTATGATTCTTAGTTTCTATAGCTTTCGGGTCCAAATTTGATTTTACAATGCAATCTAATTTATAAATATGATAATTATATTTCCGAATGAGGATACATTAGCCTGTTTACCTATTTACAATAACTCTTCTTTCAATTTTAAATCACGTTTGAAGCACTAGCAGAGGTAGGGGGTTGGAACGGTATGCTGACTCGATATCCTCAGGCGGCAACAAACTACACCCTGTACAACCAGACACTGTACCAGTGCGGTATGCCTAGAGATGATGCGTTTCATATATGGCGCAGTCCCACGACTGGTGATATACCGTGGCCAGGGGCAGTATTTGGTTTGACCACACTTGGTTTGTTTACATGGTGCCAGGATCAGGTACGCTGTGTTTAACTGTCACACGTTTAAAATACTTTGATACCAAGATTCGTTATATATGCCCCAACATTTCCTGAAAACTAAATTTCTGAAGTCTAGCTCCATAAAAAGTATGAGTTGCAAAAAACAAATCTATCATATTGTGTAAACGTTTCTAAATCAAATATTTTTGCCATGCTATAACTGTCATGTAGTCATGTGTTATGTGTGTTTCCAAGAATTTTCCTTGTTGTATATCAACATGAAACCTGTTATTTTAACATATACTTACTTCGTTAAACAAATTAAAGCAGCAACTATTTTTTAAAAAAAGCTTTGCTGTCTAAACCATGTTTATAGTTTATAAAGTTCAATGATACTCATTTCTAGGTAATCGTGCAGCGGTGTCTCTCCGCGAAGAATCTTGGCCATGCTAAAGCCGGCTCTCTTTTGGCCGCATTCCTGAAACTGTTTGGATTCCTCCTTTTTGTAATTCCTGGAATGATAAGTCGGATTCTTTATACAGGTGGGATATTTCACTAGCATGTCTAACTTTTTCATGCGTTCTGTGCAGTTAAGCCAAGTTGTTTCCCTTTAAATTGAGTACAAAAAAATCAATAACTATATCATGGTAATGTTAAAAAGACCATTTCCTACATTCGAAATGATTTTTACTGGGAAAACAGACCACGTGGATAAGAGTTTTTTTCCTTTCTTCACATTGAATCTTCAACACGTACGTTTTTAAAATATCAAATACTTGGTGCAACTTCTTTCAAAGAAAGAAAACTGTGAAGATGTTCAGTGTGCATAACCCACGTGACTTGCGACGTCATTTTTAGCTACTGCGCCAAGTAAAAAAGCTCCCGACTCGGAGTTTCAAAAGGCTGTAAGTATTTCATTTTTAGGTCTATTATTTTGAAATATAGCTTATTCTAAGCGGAAAACAGCCTTCTTTCCATAGATTATAATCTATCCTTCACCAGTTTAGTCGTTTGGTCCCCAAAATGAGGCAAATGGTCAAATTTGAGAAATTTTGGGAGCGAGTGTTTATACAGCTTGTAACCTAGCCCATTACTATGTACATATAAACAATGTTTCTATCAGTCAACGAGAGTTCACGAGGATGATTAGCATCTGAAAAATGATGACAAAAACGACTTAAAAGCAAAAAAAGCTAAATATTTGTTCTTTTGAAAATGGGCTACGGTGCAAGCAAATTTAGTAAGTGCAAATGCGACAAGTCACTTTTGTGACGGTGCAAAAAATTAAACAATTTCTGTTGAAAAACGACAGGACTATGAAAGAAATATATATATATCAGAATTGTTTGAGGTAGCTGCGGACCTTAGGACCAGAATTCAAAAAGTAGATGGAAAAGTACAAAATTCGGCCCAGGTAAAGATCTACATCTATATTTTCAAGAATAAAATTCTATTTTTCTATTTAGCTTTAAAATTCACATAAAAAGCGCCATCTGGCGGCACCCGTTTTTCTAACGAAAATTGATCGTTTTTCTTTCATAATTTCAATAATATTTTGGCGATTTCACTTTTTTCAAGTGTACATTATTTTGACAACAACCTTTATTTTGTAGGACCAATTTTAATGTGTCTGATGCATTACAAAACCATTATTTCTGCGAAAACAAATAGTCCGAAACCAAAAACGTAGTGAATTTGTTTCGTCAAAATTTACGGATTTTGACATATAGCGCGTTATCCGCGCGGTCAACGTTTTTTTATTTTCTTATATTATGTGCATCAAGTTGTGCTCTTAAAAATAATCGAATAAAAAAAGACACGTGTTCACGTTGGCTACGATCAAATGATAAAAACGCGACGTTGACAAAGACGTTATGCGTCGCTATTACAATGTGTTATTATAACAAACACTGACATAATTAATGCGCTTTCTATTATTTTTGCAGAAAATCTTGTGGGACATATATGCGTTTAAACTCTTACAACTGTATTTTTTTAAGTAAATAGAATCATTCTTCATAATGAAATTTGTAGTAACGGCGTTATTACCAGTTTATATAACTAATCCCGATTTGAAACGTGTTAACATTTCCTCTTCAGTGTGACGAACAAAGGAAGGTTCTCCGGGTCCAAAACCGCACTTCGACACCTTAGACCCTTAGACAAAAAATTATGATACGTAGCGTATTTATAGTTGTTTAGCTTTTGAAAGTGTCTCGTGTCCTCGTCTGCACCCAAAGCCCCGGATCTGGAGACTAAGCTATATATCTGTCACTTCGAGCCCTGGAGATATTTTTGTATTTTCGATATATTACTTTCTATAAAAAGTCATCTTTGACAAGATAACGCACCACTTTAAGAAGATGGCATGACTGTTTGACATAATAACACGTCACTAAGACAAGATAACACAAGACTTTAAGAAGAAAGCATGACTGTTTGACATAATAACACGTCACTTAGACAAGATAACACACCACTTTAAGAAGATAGCATGACTGTTTGACATAATTACATGGCACATTGACAAGATAACATAACGCTTAAGAAGATGTAACGGTTCATTAACAAGACATAACTACCATTTGAGAAGATAGAAAACATTTTAAACAAGACAAGACACTCTGTTAACAAGACAACTTGTAATTTATCAAAATAAGACAGCTGCGGCGTTCCATACTTCTGTAATAAATCGCTATCCACCCATTAATTGTACAACAACTTTACTGTATATTTTGATTTTACCGATGATGACTGGAATGTATAGCTTAAACGTTCAGGTTAAGTAATAATACTTGCAAATATTCAGTTTTTTATGCTTTTGAAGTAATTAAATTTGAAATTTATTTTAAATTCAATATTACATTAAAACCAAAATAACATATGTTAATAACGTAGGTGTGATGCATTAGTTATGGATGGATGGCAGACATGTAAATATGCAGATTGGTGCATTTTTTCCATGCATATGATATTGATAACCATTTCGTCTTCAATGTGGCAAATGTTTCTTTATGCAAATACAAGTGATTGTATCAATAACATATCCTTGTACGCCCGTTTGAATTTTACCTGTTTTCACAAAAAGAAGATTAGATCATTTTAGTCAAATAGTTCTGACATGAACAAGTCTTGTAAGCAGTGTTTATACATCCATGACTGTTCAAAACGGTTCAAGCCTTGCTACCAACTGTGATTATGTGAGAAATTTAACAGCTTACAAAACAAATTATTTTCCGCAGGTAAATTGATAGTCTGCACTTCTTTAAAAGATCCATTACTGAGACAAATCGAATTTTCTTTTAAATCTGGAATTGTAACAGGGAAACACAGTTTGAAACTGGCTTCTAAAACTTTGCAATGGCCGTGGAGTATTTTCCTGTTTGAAATACTGCTGCAGAAAAACGAGTGAATGTTTTTGTATTTCCTTAGATTGACCTGGATGGTCTTTTTGTCCTACTTTCGCTTTATTGCATGTCGTAAACAGTCAGAGATATACGTTCCATATTATTGGAAGTTAAATTCTTTTAACTATAATTCAAAATAGTCATGCTTATTCATGTTCAACCTATCTACAGATTCTCTCTGGGAGACTTATGGAAAATTAAAAAAAAATGCAAACTGGCAAACCTACTTTCGTTTTTGAAAAGGCAAAATATAATTTATTGATTATTTTGTTGAACTCAAATTTTCAACACAATATGGTCACAATAGATGCAGAATGTCATATTTTTCCTTCTGAGAAGACGCCCGTTTCAATTCCAGATTTAAAAGAAAATTTGATTTGGTCTTCTTTTTAAAAGATGATCAAGCTTATTCGCTTGTTTATTGTGAGTGTCCAACAAGTAAAATTTTGATTCATGGCAAATATGGTAACAATCCTTTATGTTATAATTGTGAAATACACAGTAAACATCATACCTACCCGATTCACCGAGGTTCTTTGTCAAAAGAATAACTATTGCCAAACATTTTCGATTAGGTTAAATCGCGACTAGAGTCATGTTTTTGGTTAATTTTATAAATATTATTTTATTTTGATTACGAAGGTATTGTACGTAGCTTAATGAGTGGCCTTTGAACGGTCAGTCAAGATTTTGTAACCTTAGTGGAGAGCTGTAGTACGTTTACTGTCACTGCTACCCATTTCAGCTTGGTGGACTAAGGCATGAGTCGGGATTCGAACCCTGGACCTATCACACCGGATTATAACCTAAGAGCTATCAGTTTAGGGTCCTTATCGGGTGTAGCTAGTTTACAGAACTCATATCGATTCTACCTCTACCATAAGGATTGAGTTCTTATTTGTGAACTTTTCATTAAGAAATGGTAGAATAAATCAAACGAACTTACGACTCTTTAGAAGTCCTACGAGTCCGTCTGTATGCTACTCCTGACAAAAAGACTGCCTGTCTAAACTAATTGTCAAATGTACCTATGCTATATGATCGTTTTTATCTTTTTTGTGTTGAAATATAGCTATTTCGGGATTAACTTTTTATTTGATTATCATATGAATGAAATTTATAGAATCTGAAATCTGATTACATGAATCATTTCATTTACTTATTACTGGTGATGATTTTTTTTTGTATTCCTGCAAGAAAAGAAAAGTGGTAAGAAGCAGGTAGCGGAACAGTCGCGTTTCTTTTCGTCAACAATTTTAATATTTTTTTATTTTTTCCGTTACTTGTTCCTTTTGCTAACATATCAACATTTTAAAATAATTTAAACTTCATGGCCATTTATAATTGATTCTAAATTTACTCAGACGTTTATCCTTTAGAATATACAGTTTTTTACCTTACCATGAACGGAATTTCCGATTAATGTAACAATTTTCCGTATTTCGGCATGAAAAGAATGACGTCATGGTTTGTAAACATTGAAACGTCGCGTTTATATGCATTTGCTGGTGAGATTTGAAGATTTTTAAGAAAAAATTAAACGTGAACACTTGCCTTTTTATTTGATCATTTAAAAGAGCAAAACCTGATGATAATAATATCAATAAATAAAAATCTTTGACCGCGAGGATAACGCTCTATACGGCAAAGTCTGTAAATTTTGACGTAAAAACATCGCTACGATTTTGCCTTTGGACTATTTATTTTTGCAAAAATAATGGTTTTGTAATGCATCAAACACATTAAAATTGCTCTTACCGAATAAAGGCTGTTGTCAAAATAATGTACACTTGAAAAAAGTGAAATCGCCAACATCTTATTGAAATTATGATAGAAAAACGATCAATTTTCGTTAGAAAAACGAGTGCCGCCAGATGGCGCTTTTTATGTGAATGTTAAAGCTAAATGGAAAAAAAGATTTTTTTTTTCGAAAATATAGACATGGATCTATACCTGGACCAAAATGCATACTTTTCCATCTACTTTTTGAATTCTGGTCCTAAGGTCCGCAGCTACCTTAAATAGAACACAATACTATGGTATTAAAAATTTGGTCATATACTAATGTGTATTTGAATAGGCAATGGAACTTTAAACGTTTTCAGTATAAGCATTAGGGATCCTGAAAGGGTCGTCTCCATGCTTTAAGTTGGTAAATGATAAAAAAACCAAGGGTACATATTTTTCATATTTTAATGTAACTTAAAAATAAAACACGCTGAAACTAGAAAAACTATTTCATAGTTGATTTCTATTATCACAGCTGTAGTTAAGGAAAATGCCAACGAAAAAGTGATTTTCAGTAGGAGATATGGTTTTGTATAATGTGTTTAAAAGATAATGTTAAAAACGTATGATGTATTTTCTTTCGAATGTAACGACGTATCACTTACATGGTTGGCATTATCCCTGAATCGAATCAAAACACAAATCACATACAAAGCATAGCAATAAAATATAAATCACAATTCCTGAAAATGATTGCACAATAATAATATAAATTCAATCTCATATTTCTATCAACGCATAGAAAACGGTTAAAGTAAACCAAAACACTTTTCTAAATGATAACAAACTGGAACACAGCTTACGCTAGGGCAGTGGAAAATATCATAATATATAAAATAGTATTGTCCTATTATAGCTAGAAATCTCTGCTAATATTGTGATAACAGCATATAGACCTTTGAGCAAAAATGTTTGATTCATAAGTTTACAAAACTTATCTGTATTGTATTGAAACCGGCTATTGAAACTGTAAATTCGTCTTAAAATATCTGTGCAAATGATGTTTGATAATTTTTAGCTCACCTGAGCTGGCTCAGGATGAGCTATTAGGATCGATGAATGTCCGTCGTCCGTCCACATTAGTTCGTTAACACTCTAGTGGTCACATTGTTGCCTCAATTGTCACGAAACTTGGTCAGGATGTTTGTCCCAGTAATTACTCGGACGAGTTCGAATATGGGTCATCTCGGATGAAAAACTAGGTCACATGACCCAAAAATAGAAAAATCTTGTTAAGGTTCTAGAGGCTACTGTTTCAGTCCAAATATCCTGGCAATTTGTTACAAAGGTTGTTTGGTTGATTTCTAGCTCAAGTTTTAATATCGGTTACCTGGGGTCAAAAACTAGGTCACACAGCCCAAATATAGAAAAATCCTGTTAACATTCTAGAGGTAACATTTTCAGCCCAAATATCCTGGAAATATGTCAGAAAGGTTGTAAAGATGATTTCTAGCTCAAGTTCGAATATGGGTAATCTGGGGTCAAAAACTAGGTCACACAGCCTGAATATGGAAAAACCTTGTTAACACTCTAGAGGTAACATTTTCAGCCCAAATATCCTGGAAATATGTCAGAAAGGTTGTTTCGATGATTTCTAGCTCCAGTTCGAATATGGGTCATCTGGGGTCAAAAACTAGGTCACAGAGCCCAAACATGGAAAAACTTTGTTAACACTCTAGAGGTAACATTTTCAGCCCAAATATCCTGGAAATTTGTCAGAAAGGTTGTTTCGATCCAGCTCAAGTTTGAATATGGGTCATCTGGGTTGAAAAACTAGGTCACACAGCCTGAATATGGGAAAACCTTGTTAACTCTCTAGAGGTAACATTTTCAGCCCAAATATCCTAGAAATACGTCAGAAAGGTTATTTCGATGATTTCTAGCCCAAGTTCGAATATGGGTCATCTTGGGTCAAAAACTAGGTCACAGAGCCCAAATATGGAAAAACCTTGTTAACACTCTAGAGGTAACATTTTCAGCCCAAATATCCTGGAAATATGTCAGAAAGGTTGTAAAGATGATTTCTAGCTCAAGTTCGAATATGGGTCATCTTGGGTCAAAAACTAGGTCACAGAGCCCAAATATGGAAAAACCTTGTTAACACTCTAGAGGTTACATTTTAGCCCAAATATCTTGGAAATTTGTCGGAAAAGTTGTTTTGATGATTTCTTGCTCAAGTTCGAATATGGGTCATCTGGGGTCAAAAACTAGGTCACACAGCCCAAATATGGAAAAACCTTGTTAATACTCTAGAGGTAACATTTTCAGCCCAAATATCCTGGAAATTTGTCAGAAAGGTTGTTTCTATGATTTCTAGCTCAAGTTCGAATATGGGTCATCTTGGGTCAAAAACTAGGTCACAGAGCCCAAATATTGAAAAACCTTGTTAACACTCTAGAGGTAACATTTTCAGCCCAAATATCCTGGAAATTTGTCAGAAAGGTTGTTTCGATGATTTCTAGCAACTTTGTTAAAAGCAGTTGTACTCGGGTGAGCGATAAAGGGCCATCATGGCCCTCTTGTTTAAGGTATAAGTGTTCAGTCATTTGTTTATAAAAGGGTACTTGCCTTATATCTAATAAGTGTTTCAAATCTCATTTTCAATGAGATTTTTTTACTGTCGTGAAAGATTGATTCCCTACCAAGGCAACAATTTGCTATCTATGTTGATATCGGTGATATACTTGTATGTACGATATTTCATGAGATTTTGTTTTTCTGATATATTTACTTTCAAACGTCCAAGAGAATATATTAAAGACTCATGTTACATTTTACGTTATGTAAACTTGACAAAATAAATGTAATCTGAAAAGAATAACATTGTTATAGTTTTAAAAGGATAGATACCAACAATAAGTTTCAGAGTCTTCCGCATGTCTTACAAACAAAAATTTTAGTACCACCATGGACAGAACAACTGTAATATGAAAATGGCATCTTATCGTGTGTTAGTTTATTTCATTTAACCACTCTTGCATAAAACATATATCTAGAATAGCATACAACATATGCCAAAACAAGTATCTGCCACAGGCCGTAAATATCTAAATTAAAATTGCAGTTTGCATCGGACCGTAACAATTGATTTTGAAAGCAACAAAAAATAAACAATTTTCACAGAACAAAATATTTAATGAAACACATTTGTTTCTATTAAAACACATTTCCTGACGTACCTAGAATTCATCGGTATCACTGTGGTAATTTTATGATATACCTACCAATTGCGATATATAAATGCTGTTAAATATGTTTCCGAAGCCATGAATGAACATTGAACTTTGTTGAACATATGAAGTAATACGTACCTGTGTCGAAGAAGTGCTCTTTGAGAGGAAAATCCCTTATCAGCAGCTCAAAGGCAGCGTTCTATTGTGTTCCGTCTCATTAGTCACTAGATTTCGCTTGTGACTAAATGCCTTGCCGCAATAAGTGCATACGTTTTCAGTGATCTGAAACCAGTGAAATAGTGTAAAGTATTTTAGATTTTTGTTTTCATTTGTTTTTAATTACGTGTAAATATACATGCAAATGAACATGAAAAGTAAACACAAAAACGCATGCGTATAAAAGACAAACTTTTTGATAGCAGTTAACGTAGTCTCTCCTCTTTCTAAAGTGACTTGTCGCATTAGCACTTACTAAATTTGCTGGCACCGTAGCCCATTTAAAAAAAAAAAAAAAATATTTAACTTGTTTTTGCATTTAAGTCGTTTTTTCATCATTTTTCAGATGCTAATCATCCTCGTGAACTCTCGTTGACTGATAGAAACATTGTTTATGTACATAGTAATGGGCTAGGTTACAAACTGTATAAACACTTGTCACATTAGCTCCCAAAATTTCTCAAATTTGACCATTTGCCTCATTTTGGGGACCAAACGACTAAACTGGTGAATAGATTATAATCTATGGAAAGAAGGCTGTTTTCCGCTTAGAATAAGCTATATTTCAAAATAATAGACCTAAAAATGAAATACTTACAGCCTTTTGAAACTCCGAGTCGGGAGCTTTTTTACTTGGCGCAGTAGCTAAAAATGACGTCGCAAGTCACGTGGGTTATGCACACTGATGTTGCTTTTGGGACAAATAATAAAAACCCGTCATTTTTTTCCAGATGATATAGCATGCGCGGACCCTGACAAATGTGACAGTTTTTGTTCAAACAAAGCTGGGTGTAGTAACTTAGCGTACCCATTGCTAGTGCTTCGACTTTTACCTGCAGGTAACTACCAGAAACATTTATTATACGAATGTACGCAATGATAAATATAAAAAATATGTTAAATTTAAAATATCTATCTTTGATTGTCTTCATAAAAACAGATCAACACAAGTAATACGTCCACCCGAAGAATAGAAAATTAAAGATTTCTTTCTTTCTGTTGTTCTGAAAATATTCAGTTCATACGTCGCTTAAGATCCCAAATGAAGCAAATATACTATTTATAGTCTTCGGCATTCATAATGCCCCGGAAGACATCGGAACTCTGCATGGTTCGGTCATTATTTGTGCGTGCGTGCGTGCGTGCGTGCGTGCGTGCGTGTGTTGACATCATTGTTCACTACAGTCGACCAAAGTTTTCCCGAAAAACGGAAGAATAAATAAACGAAAAATACCGATTAAACGCGTTGATTGACGATTTCTGTTATAAGCATTGTCCATTTTACTTTCTTATAATTATACTTCTGTATTAATATATATGGCTTGTGTTTTACCTGTAGGTGTCCGAGGGCTGATGTTAGCTGCTCTTTTGGCTGCGCTGATGAGTTCCTTAACGTCTATATTTAACAGCGCAAGCTCAATAGTCACGCTAGATATATGGGCACAGTTCCGGAAAAAGGCAAAAGAAACTGAGTTAATGATCGTTGGCCGAGTAACAATTCTTGTGCTGGTTGGAGTCAGTATTTTATGGTTACCAATACTACAGCAGTCCCAGGGTGGGATCCTGTGGTTCTATCTACAGGCAGTAAAATCCTACCTTGTTGTACCCTGGTGTATGCTCTTCCTTCTGGGCTTCTTCTGGAAGAGAATGACAGAGCAGGTAATACTACGAGTATTCAATGACGTATGTAAAAGTACAATTTAACCCTGACCCGGATACAGTTTTAAAGCGCGCATGTGTCCATCCTATCCATAAGTAACATAAATAAACTAAAGGGTATTCTCTCTGAAACGTAACCGCAGTGATGGTGATGACGTGTCAGGCTGATCATGAGCTGCATATGCCGTTGAAATCGCATGCCACCAGCAGTGTTAAAGGCTGCAGAAAAATTGTGTTTGGCGACTCAGTTTCTAAAGATATTAAAATATCAAAGTATCAAGTATTGTGTTTACTATCTTTAGTTTATAAAATAAATTAGTATAGACTAAATATAGTAAACACAGTACTTGATACTTTGATATTTTAACAGTTCATTTCTCAGTTTTCAAATTTCAGACGAAGACAAGTTAAAATATCGAAATTTATACTTGGCATTGGCGTACGTCTTTTACTTAAACGTACGAATGAAACTGAACGGTCTGTCACAGTGTACTTTTAATTTTTTAACACAGTACAGTTAACCCCCTATATAACGAATTCCTTGTGACCATTTAAATGTGTGCGTTATAACCAGAGTACGTTATATCTATTAGTATTTTCATATCAAATAAAGAAGGAAAACATCTGGATAACGCAATGTGTTCATTGTGTCCGGTATTTGTTCATTGTGTCCGGTATTCTGCTATAAGTTGTTATATACAGAGTTCACTGTATGTGTGTTTTGACCTGTATGTGATTTTTGCACTTCATCAGAATTATAGATTATATAGCTTCTGGTTGTATTCAGAACAGATTCGGAGACATTTCTGACTTCGCCAACGTACTGATTGCATTTAACACGTGATTGTTAATCTATGCGAAAACAGTATCTTACAAGTATCAAATTTATATAAAGTTCTATTATCACGGACACGTATCGTTCTCATCTGAGCAAAGTTCCTCTAAAACGTTTAAACGTTAAATACAGCGTTTACAGTAATAAAAATTCTCCGACCCATTTACAATACAATGTATAACAATTTACATCCTTTGTTAAATATTAAAAGGGTGCGTTTTGGGGCTTAATGATTGGACTTGTTGTTGGAATGATACGAATGGGTTTGGACTTTGCTATCGCAGCCCCAGACTGCGGAAGCGGAGAAGAAGACAAAAGGTTTCCGGTTGTCGCAAAAGTGGACTTCCTACATTTTGCAATTATCCTGGCGGGTGTCAGTACCATAGCAATGGTTGTCATCAGCCTGTTTACCACGCCAAGGCCAGAGAAAAAGGTAATATTTAGTAGGTTAATGTCACTTTCAACAATACTACATACTTGTACTCTATGCTGTTTATTACCAAACTAGGTTGAATATATTATGTGATGTGATGATAAAGGATGACACGATGATCCGAGATTACAATAATTTCATTCTTGTCAATTTCAAATTTTGTATGCATGTCATAAAGCATAAAAAAGCCTTAGTATAGCCCCTTACAGACTTGTTCGTCAGACGATCTTTAAACCTACGGGAACGTAATAAAAACGCTGAAAGAACCGATGAAACGCTAAACGATGGTATATTCGATTTAGATAAGAGTTGCTTGTGAAACACCTTTATGTTATATTTTTCCCAATATTTTTCGAAGTGATGTCAAAACTCTCTTACTTTACAAAGACAAGTTTACTGTTCAATGTGACCTTACCTTTCGATCCTGACGTTACATCATGGAGACAATCAACGTCAAAGTTACATTTAGGGGTTAAATGTCATCAGGCTGCATCTCCCAAGCCCCATGATGGATTTTCATGTTGAAATGTTCAGTACTGCATACTATGTATCTCGGCTATCTCAGTTCAGTGTCAACATCCAATTTAGGGATCAAAGGACATGTGACTTAATTGTGTGTCCACTTTGTAACTCATGAACCACATACTGGATTTTAAATGAGCACGTCACAAGTGTTAAACAAATGTTAAACATTAGTTATTAATGTAAGAGTAATGAGAGAAGCCTATTCTTGTGACAAAGCTTGTTTGTTGAGGGTATTTTAATCACGTTTTCTAATAGCACTATTTCGGACTAGTTTTCTTCTCAGGGTCGCCAATACTTTAGAACTTGATATATTGACCAAAATTTAATAGGGGTCATGTACTGGAGGTTAATGTTTTCCGTGTAATTTGAAGGAACATTCCGGAATAAAAAGCCTTTACTATAAATCAGAAACCGTTTTACAATTTAAAATCACGATAGCTTTTGGTCTCAGATGAATAGAGGCGAGATGACCTAATTGCCTCTGGCATCAACCCTACCTAAATTGAGCTCAACTGGTAAATGCTTTTTGTTGTTTCTGTCTGAAGTACCATTGTGTTTAGCTCCTCAATGCCACAATGACCTTGACATTGAACCTAAAATCTAAGAGGTCAGCTAGTTAACATGACCAGTCCCTCAAATACTATTTTAAATCGAAGGCTTAATTATAACGTTGCCGAGTAACTGATTTGAAAAGTTGACATTCAAGTGACTTCCAAAACAAATACATGTACTAGTAAGAGTCATAAACTCGCCATGACTAACATCCCTGCAAATTTCATGATCCTAGCCCCATCCATTTCTAATTCCAGTATTTTTTTCATACCAATGTTTAACTGGCATGTAACATTTTCTCTAGAATTTATTTATGGATTGATTGAATTTATGGAACAATTTAGACATGGGTAAGGCATGAGTATTTGTTAGGTCGTACAGACGGTCACATTTAAAACGACACTCCCCTCGAAACTACTTTTACTGACTCATTAAATGTTTTATTTTTCTTCAAAAATATAGCTTTATCGAGTCACGTGGTGGACACGTCGCGCAGTTCCTGAGCCGGAACTTACGGACGATGAAGGGGAGGAAGAGCCTGTGCACCAAAATACAATGGAAATGCAAGAACCAGATGTTGGCAAGAAATCTGGTAAATGTATTTTATGTTTGCTTTCAGAATTTCATACTTACAAGCAACGCATATTTAAAAGGAGTGAAAATTTAGGTCTATGCACATGTTTACATAAGATAAAAAAAAACAAATATTTGTAGTCTATTTTTGTACATTATTAGACAATGTCCATGAACGTGTCAATACGTATGATTGAATATATGAATGAACATATCTGAAATTTCGTGTTACTATACGAAATAAACCTTTCTTTTATAGGTATTGCAAACTGCTCACGATACTTCAGAAATTGGCTATGTGGCACTAGTGATCAGCCAGAAAAATACATCTCACCGGAAGAGAAGGCGGAAATACGTAGGAAAATGACGTCACTAGAACATAATTCTAAATGGGGAAGAGTGCTCAATGTTTCCGCTATAGCACTTGCGACAATAACTGCATTTTTACTAGGATATTTCGGCTAATGCAACATTATATATGTATCCATATGTTTACATTTTTGGACAGCATTATGCTTATTTTCACTCTTTTATTAACTATTTACATCTATATGTGCATTATTTTTGTTGAAAGGTTTACAAAAGCGTAATGTCCATTGGATTTTTCTATCATTATATACTTCTGGAAAATTAGCATTTTCCGTGGTATAAAAATAGTCTTATTTTCTTCAAAAGAAATCATATTTAAACACATTGAAACACTTTTTTTGTCAGGGCCATACTCTCCCTTTATTGATGTTTCACATAAAACATTTGCACAAAGCATACAATTTCAGATTTTTAGAGTAGAAGTACGACATTAACACACATAAAGTGCAGGTGAATAACCCTCATTACGTATTAATTACTAATACAATTAGAACTGATACCATATCCATTCATCTCACTTCAAATTTCTTGGTCATAGTAAGAGCATTCCATAGGGTAGAGGGGCATGTGTTACATGCCTCATCGGCCCGCTATATTTAGGAAGGCTTTAACAATGATTATGTTAGTGAAGTAGTGAATAGTTATTTCCATACGTTTAGAAAGTAGTGAACTGTTTTTATTGTACACCAGCTTCGGTCAAAAGGGAATTTTTTTAACAAGAAATTTGAGTGTTGGTATCAACAATGATAATGTCAATGCTGTTGTAATAAAAACAAATGTAATATGTGGAACATTTTTGCTCATGTTACAAAAAATAGGAAGCTGTCTCTCGAAAGGATAAATAACATGATTTGGGACTTGACAATAACTTATTAAGTTAAGACCCGCTGTGATACTTTTGTATCAAAGTTTTCTTGTTTATCTTTGTCAAAGTACTGTATAATGGCATTGTTACTACAAATCACCAAAAACAGAATAAAAACTATATTTGTTGTCTTCATCTGATGTAAAATAATAAAAAATGGCCGATTAGATATTCATATTATATGTATGACAAATTTTGTGATTTTTGAGACGCCGTTTCGAAGAGGGTACGGTAGTTAACACCTGTGCCTCGGGTGAAAGGTTTTTATTGGATTACCAGAATTTAGCCGGGTATTAAAAAGTCCTTCCTTTAAATTTGAGATGCATTAGGAAGCAGTCAGCAAGCGTTATTAATTATTCTAACGCAGTACCGATGTAACGTCGTTTCTGATTGGTGACGTCGTTTAAATTTGCGACTATTAAATAGCGTATATATAGTCGCAAAATTCAAACGGCGTTTTAATTATCGCATTTAGACACATTGTGCGTTAGAAAAGAGATAACTATTTAGTGATTTTGATATTTGAGACCGTATATACGGTTTTAATGATCGCAAACAGTTTTAACGCTCCGGCTAACGCCGTCGCCGTTAAAAATTTTGCGACCATTAAAACTGTAATACGTCGCAAATATCAAAATTACAACAGTATTCTATAATATACGACATGTTGCAGCAATATGTCGTAGGGTAACCGTAAGACAATTAAAATATGAATTAATACTGATTGTTGTTTTGACTGTGTGCATATTTATTTAGTTATATTAAACATCTCAGCAATCCAAAGAGAACCCAGCCTCTACATAACTATTTGGCTACAGGGCCTGAGCAAACCCTAGGTATACCACAGCCCTTCGTTAAACAGTCCGCTTCAAAACCATGTTTTTTCTTTACATAGCAACGCGCTGTCGGCACTTTCAGCGCGTTGATTCCATACAGTGGAATAGACTGAAGGCGGTATCACGCTCTACGCTCGATTTAAATTCAGTTGTTATCTCGCTTACACTTTGGAAGGCACACCATTTGAACAATCATAACCAAACCTGTTGGGAATGTACAATGATCACATAATCTCGTTCCAGTTTGATTATGGGTTAGATCGAACCAGTGCTTCCAACGTTAGGGGTCATTGATTTATATAAAAATGCCATGTAGAACTATAATTAACTCCCAGCACCTTCATTTGTACAGTATCCAAATCATATTATGATAAAATGAGAATGGGAGTAAGACACTGGCCAAGTTCTAGTTTGGAGCCATTGAGATCTGAAATTGGGTCACATCGTGGGAAAACCTGCTATATTTTGAGTTTGTTAAACACTACGTTTCTTGAGCAGTACAATATAATCAAACCTGATTGGAATTGTGGTGGCAAGTGGTGGCAAGTTTTGTAATGCAAAATTCAAAGTACCAGTGGCTCCATAATGTATTACGATGTTCCGATAGTTTATGATCACAAAAAACAATATCGTGTAAAAGATTTTTCGGCCTGACTAGTTTTCTTTTAGTGTCTCCGGTCTGACTAGTTGTGATCAAAACCGCGTTTGAAAATATTTCTATCTAGAACAGATATCACGTTGATTTTTTTAATTACAAATTTAAAGATAAACAACAAAATAAAATTATGCTATTCTGACATTATTTTTATCTGTTACTATATAATCTGTAAAACAGAAGACAGTATAATGCGTAACAACTGAATATGTGGAACTACTTGTTTGTATGTTGTTCGCTCGGCCGTAAGGTTTCATCAGCACTTGTCAGATAAACGGGCTATAAGCATTAACCGAATCACGATTTATCCGAATTTCGTGCATATGGTTTAATTATGCAAACGGTCGCACTTGACAAATCAAATACAAAATGATTTGGTATCAAATCAACAATGGCAGCATTTAGTTTATTGGCTTTAGAACGCTTTATTATGCGGGAGACTATGACACTGATCACTATTTCGAATATGGTTTATACTGTACCTAGAATGTGTTTATATAGTAGCCTCCTACATGTAATAGATTATATGTTGTTTGCTCCACACATGTATGCATTATTTTGTAACTGGCTATAAATGTAAATGCCATTTTATGCCAAATAAAATGTATGTAATGTTATGTTATATTGTCTGTTGTAAATGCCTCATATTTGCATGTGTGTACATGTATTGAGATAATATGAAAGATGTTATGTTCTGTCCAAAACAGAAACGATCATTTAATTAACTTGGATTACGCCCCTTTACCTTTATTTGATTTCATTGCCGATTGTGAATAACAATACAACGGCTTATTTACGAGATTAAAGTGAGTGTGTAATAAATCAAACAATTCAATAAACGTGAATGTATAGGCTGAAATAAACGATTATCATTTAGTTGCACAATGAAAACTTGCGACTCCAAAGTGTGAAGATGTTCTGCATCAAAAAATTGCATGAAGCAATTAAAAGAGCCGATGTTTAGGCAATTACCGGACAATTTGAACGCATTAATTTCACATGTGTGCTTCAGGTGTGAAGGTCCCAATTAAATACTGAACGAAAACACTTCTTATAACCTTATTATACTCGGAGACCAAATACATTTAAACTGAACCAGCTAATGAAAACTACAAACAAGACGGAGTTTTTGAAATTAAGTAAATTTATCAAACTTATCCAGATGCATCCTTAATTTGAATTCATTGAATTTAATCTATATACTTTGAAACTAAAAAAAAATGGAATGTATTAAATCAAGTATTGTACCCCTTTTGAAGATTTAAATTTTCGTTTCGTTAGATCGTCTCACAATGGGAGTTACATACAAAGATAAATCCTTTCACTTCTGCTTACAGTTCTTCAATACAGTATTTTATGTTTTTCAAGTTTATTTACATGTAGGCTAATAATACATATGTTACTATATATAGTAACACTTTTGTATAGAGAAAAAATGTTTTATTCGTCCTCCTGAAGTATTATCAGCTTTTGGCCCTGCTCGCGCAGGGCTATTATCGCATTACTCCCTAGGAATACGTGCACATGCAAACGTGACGTCATTTAACGTCAAAAACATGGCTGACGCCGAACGTTCACTAGAAACTAATTGTTTTAAATGATAAAATGGTCAGAAAGCGCGTCATGAATCATCATGTAACCGAAGAAGAAACGCACAACTTCATAAATCTGCAACGATGAAAACAAAGAGCGACGTAAAAAAGAGTTTGTTGAATAAAAATGATATAGAGGATAATTGTTGGTTTCGGTGTAAGATCAGGTTATAATTTCACCGAGTGAGAAAAGTGATATTTTCACGAGGGCGCAGCCAGTGAAATAGCTTTGGTGTTCCGTGAAATACGTGTGTTCACCGACCACAATTTTTCTGTTTATTTTTGGTTAAAACTCTACTTTTTGAGTTTGTTTCTACAAAATCGAAAACGCGGAAACGTACCGAAACAAGCGCAAATGCGTCATTTAAACGACGTCATGTCGCATGGTTTCCAGCTTTATAACGCTCGGTATACTTTTGACGAAACCGGTAGGCGCACGAAAAAAATGGTCCCTGTTTCAAAACTGTGGATTCCTTTTTTCCGAAACTCTAAAAAGATTTATTGTTTATATTTGAATTCCGTCTTCCAAGGTATATGATTTGCTTTATGTATTGCCAAGTCAGATCGATTTACAACAGTCGAAACAAACAGACATAAAATATATATTGTCTATTATTATTTGATACATTTATATAGCCAGGAACAGATATCTTACTGTATGTTATATTTAAGTTGAATGAGCATGGCCTTTATTGATAACTCACTTTTAAGCCATGATTTGGGCAAGTCAGTTTGATTCTAGTGGAACAAATGACAATTGGAAACACAAATGTATTATACAGAAAAAGAAATGGCTGAGCAGGGTTTTTAAGTGATAATCGCCCGGATATGTAATAATTGCCCTCGGGCTAAAGCCCTCTGGTAATTATTCCATACCGCGGCGATTACAACCCAAAGGCCCTGCTCAGTCATATCTTATTCTATAAGTAAATTGTAAGACAGAAGACTGTGGCTCTTAAAAAAGGGGGAAAAGTGACGTTAATGCGTAACGAAAATAATAAGAAAGGCGTACAGGGTGAATAATATTATCATACAGTTCATGTATACATTGTATCTAACAAACAAATAAACATATTTCATTGACAAACGAAAATCAATATGATTAATACGTTTCATCTGTAGACTGTAGATCTAGGCCTTGACCTATTGTTTTATTTGTATTTCGGCCTAAGACCTTGACAAAGAGCAAAGTTTTTGTTTGAATAAAAAATGTCTTAACCACAGAAACAAAATTCACCGCATGAAGTAATCAAATATAAATGTACATAGTTGATTCATATTAAGCAAAATAGCCAAACAAGAATGTAATAGCAATTATCAAAACAATTGCTCCTGCATTCAAGGTATAGTCGCCTTGTTACTTTGTGTTATTGACGTCATTGTCTGACGTATGATTGCGCGTTCTTCTTTAGATATGGTAGCTGTTTCTTCCTCTGGATTGCCACAAACCCATGACAACATCGCTATTTTACATCTTTCCAAATCTGAAAAAAAAAACAGATTTAAGTGCATTTTATTACCATGATTTGGTTTCGATTGATGATCTATTCAATAAAATGTAAAGTTAGCGTCGTATCAGATTTTAAAGTTGAATTAATCATTAACAAGTTTACATTTGAATAGACAATAAGCCATAAGTGAGTTGTTGTGTTTAACCTTTATCCTGATGAACATCTCTATTCAAAGGATTGAGTACTGAAAAGTTTACTTAAATAATAAAAAGCAGTGCATATCATGGTCTACACTGGTCGCAAAGCAGACTACAGTGCGGCAAGCAGGGTAAAGGTTAAAAGGGTAAATGAAAACGTACACGTATATGTCCGCGGCTCTTGTTCTATGTCAAAAAGCTCTAGTGTTCTGTCAGTGCCTCTTTCCGTGTCTTTGAATTCATTTTCTACATCTTCTTCCTCGTAATCAGACAGATCCGGCTCTTCTGTATCATGTCTGGTCCACCAGGTTATTTTATGTAACTAATGTATTATAAAAAAGAATAAAACATTAACTAAATGCATTGTTTTCCTGTCGTTTGTTTTTGCATTTGGCTTAAAACAGACGCACATATAGAGAAAACGGTGGACATTTGCTATAACCGCCTCAATGGTCGTGTCGTAAGAGTAGCTGACTTGAAATCACTTTAGCCTCTCATTGATTGAAGGTCATGGGTTCGAGCCCTGCTACCGACCAAGTCCCTTTTTGTGGGAAAGTTGACAGTTTCTTACCGACGATAGGGTTTCTAGTACCTGTTTTTCCAAGGAACGATGATGGGGTAAACTGAAACAGGGTTATAATGGGCGTCGTTTATCTCCAAGAAACAAGCAACGACATCTTGACAGAAAATAAATTTCAATTTCACTTGCGTCATTTTTAACGTTTGCTATATATGTGCTGCTCAACACGTACCTGCTTTTCACTTCTTTGTTTTGTAAAGAAGCTAATTATCACCATGACAACAACAGAAATTATACTGTTGATGACTGCAAAATGGAGGAAATCGACGCTAGCGGAAATGTGAAGTCTTTTGTCTGGTTCCCCGCTTCCACAGTATGTTCTTTTGAAAATGGGCTACGGTGCAAGCAAATTTAGTAAGGGCTAATGCGACAAGTCACTTTTAGAGTACGGTGCAAAAAATTAAACAATTTCTGTTGAAAAACGACAGAACTTTGAAAGAAAAATATATATATCAGAATTTAAGATAACTGCGGACCTTAGGACCAGAATTAAAAAAGTAGATGGAAAAGTACGAAATTCGGCCCAGGTAAAGATCTACATCTATATTTTCAAGAATTAAATTCTGTTTTTCTATTTAGCTTTAACATTCATATAGGGGCACCCGTTTTTCTAACGAAAATTGATCGTTTTTCTATCATAATTTCAATAATATTTTGGCGATTTCAATTTTATCATTATTTTGACAACAACCTTTATTTGATAGAAGCAATTTTAATGTGTCTCATGCATTACAAAACCAATATTTCTGCGAAAACAAATAGTCCGAAACCAAAAACGTAGTGAATTTGTTTGACATATAGCGCATTATCCGCGAGGTCAAAGTTTTTTATAGATTTATATTATGTGCATCAGGTTGTGCTCTTAAAAATAATCGAATAAAAAAGGCACGTGTTCACGTTGGCTTTTTCCAAAAAATACCTTTTAAAATTACGATCAAATGCTAAAAACGCGCCATTGACAACGACGTTATGCGTCGCTATTACAATGTGTTATGACAAACACTGAAATAATTAATGCGTTTTTTTTATTATTTATGCAGAAAATTTTGTGGGACATATATGCGTTTAAACTCTTTCAACTGTATTTTTAAAGTAAATATATCTATCTATCTTGTTATACTGCCTCACACCTCTCACGAGTATTATGGGCAGGGTGCACGCCGGGTGTTAATAAAAGATAAAATTACTGCAAGATATCTCCCACAGTCAAGAGAAACAAGACGGTTAATACTGTTAAAAATAGTAAAAAGAGTAAAAGTAATCATTCTTCATAATGAAATTTGTACAAACGGCGTTTTTAGCAGTTTATATAACTAATCCCGATTTGAAACTCTTCCTCTTCAGTGTGACGAACGAAGGAAGGTTCTCCGGGTCCAAAAACGCACTTCAACACTTAAGACCGTTAGACAAAAAATTATGATATGTAGCATATTTGAAAGTGTCTCGGGTCTTCGTCCGCACCCAAAGCCCCGAATCTGGAGACTAAGCTATATATCTGTCACTTCGAGCTCTGGACATATTTTTGTATTTTCTATATATTACTTTCTTTAAAAAGTCATCTTTGACAAGATAACGCACCACTTTAAGAAGATAGATAACTGTTTGACATAATAACACGTCACTAAGACAAGATGACACAATACTTTAAGAAGAAAGCATGACTGTTTGACATAATAACATTGCACGTTGACAAGAACATAACACTTAAGAAGATGTAACGGTTCATTAACAAGACATAACTACCATTTGAGAAGATAGAAAACCACTTAAACAAGACAAGACACTCTGTTAACAAGACAAGTTGTAATGTATCAAAATAAGACAGCTGCGGCGTTCCATACTTCTGTAATATAAATCGCTATCCACCCATTAATTGTACAACAACTTTACTGTATATATATTTTGATTTTACCGATGATGACTGGAATGTATAGCTTACACGTTCAGGTTAAGTAGATATTCAGTTTTATTTATGCTTTTGAAGTAATTAAATTTGAAATTTATTTTAAATTCAATATTACGTTAAAACCAAAATAACATAGATAGGTGTGATGCATTAGTTACGGATGGATGGCAGACATGTAAATATGCAGATGGGTGCATTTTTTTCCATGCATATCCGGGATGATATTGATAACCATTTCGTCTTCAATGTGGCAAATGTTTCCTTATGCAAATACAAGTGACTGTATCAATAACATATCCTTGTACGCCCGTTTGAATTTTACCTGTTTTCACAAAAAGAAGATTAGATCATTTTAGTCAAATAGTTCTGACATGAACAAGCCTTGAATCAGTGTTTATACATCCATGACTGTTCAAAACGGTTCAAGCCTTGCTACCAAATATGATTATGTGAGAAATTTAACACACTAGCGGATCCAGTGATAAGTAAGTTTCAGAGTCTTCCGCATCTTATCGTGTGTTAGTTAATTTCATTTATCCACTCTTACATAAAACATATACTGTATCTAGAATAGCATACAATATATGCCAAAACAAGTATATGCCACAGGCCGTAAAGATCTAAATTAAAATTGCATTTTGCATCGGACCGTAACAATTGATTTTGAAAGCAATAAGTGCATACGTTAAAGTATTTGAGATTTTTGTTTTCATTTGTTTCTAATTTCGTGTAAATATACATGCAAATGAACATGAAAAGTAAACACAAAAACGCATGCGTATAAAAGACAAACTTTTTTTATAGCAGTTAACGTAGTCTCTCCTCTTTCTAAAGTGACTTGTCGCATTAGCACTTACTAAATTTGCTTGCACCGTAGCCCATTTTCAAAAGAACAAATATTTAGCTTTTTTTGCATTTAAGTCATTTTTTAAATCATTTTTCAGATGCTAATTATCCTCGTGAACTCTCGTTGACTGATAGAAACATTGTTTATGTACATAGTAATGGGCTATGTACTCTTGTCTGTTGATGGAGGTTATGATAATTAATAAGTATTGTAAGGGCTCTTTCAAAGCAATACCTCTAATGATTTTGAAACAAAGTAGGGTGGTACGAAAAACTTAACCAAAGGTGTGACACCAACGCCGACGCCGTGGTAGGTAGGATAACTCCCCTTTTCTTCCAAAAGTCGAGCTAAAAAGGATAAAACGAGGAGCCTCGTTTTAATCGTTTTTAGATGACTCGTTTAATAAATTCGATACAACACGAACACTCATGGAAAATCTCTATTTATTCCTGTAATACAGACCTATAATCTAGACTTATATACACCAATGCTTCAATCCCTAAGTATATAAAATAAATGGAATGGTCCATGTGCTTATAAACATTATGTACGAATCGGATTGGTTAAATGACACCCATATTGTCATACATTAAAACTATAAAAAATTCGTTTTACCTTCAAACTCCTAGTTGGCAGTGATGCGATAAGTTGATTTAATATTAACTATTCGGTGGCAAAAAAAATCATTTTGGAATTCAGTTTAATTTCAATAAAAACAAGATAAAGAGGTAAGTTTTAACAATTATCTGTAAATATTTATTTTGAAGTATATTTTTGACTTTGAGTTAATTTATTACTGAGGGAAAAAGTGGAAAGCAAAAGTGTGTCGGTCTGTAAACTTTAATGGTCGCAATGTTCATCGTCGCCTAGCAAATACTGCATGTCAACTGAACTTTCTTTACATAGGTGCCAGGTTAAATTCAACCCATATCCTGTTAAATTCAGACCATTTCCTGTTAAATTCAGACCATATCCTGTTAAATTCAGATCATATCATGTTAAATTCAGACCATATCCTGTTAACTTTCAAATTAGACTTGTCCATTTCTTAGTTAAGGCGTGTTCGTACAAAATTTAAAGAGCGAATAGCGAACCATGTAGATCCGGATCAGACTTCATGGATGTACAGGCTGATCATGATCTACACTGGCCACAAATACAGAACAGGGCACGAGTAAATCATATTTCATTGATGTCTTAGGACATCAATTTTAATACTAAGCAAAGAATACAACAAAGGCTACAATATTTTATATTCGATTTTAGATCTCCATTTGCGTTCATCTTTTATAAATTGAAAACATATCGATCTTTTTACCTGAATACTTTTCAAAACACATAATGAAACTATTCAATATTGCAAAAGAAAGAAGGAAAGAAAAGTCGGAAGAATTAGCTTTAAATGCTGTGCTTTATCCATAAGAATCTGAACTTTCCGACTACAAAAGAATTGTTCCAAAATTTACACTGGCTTTCTTTTAATAGTCAATGTAATTCATTACCATTCTGGCGTCCTTATTTATAAAGCCTTACATAATATGGCCCCTAAGTTTATTTCTGATTTACTTCAATTTCTGAATATCAAGACGTCTTTATCGTTATACAGTTTAAAAAAAATTTATTGAAACATCTGTATGACAGTGAAAACAGTTATAAATATTGTTTATATGTTTTTTTTTCTTTTTTACACATACATGTGTGTACATTGAATCTAAACATGTTAATCGTGTGTCTGTCTGTGATACACTTCTCACAGTTTCTCACTGCTGTCTCGCATAATGCAATTTTAATTAATGTTTGAAGGCTTTCGTTGAAAATAAGTTATTTATCATAGTGTTTGATATCACATGTTATTTGCTTAGTGAATAACATTCGTTAAATAAAGATATTATTTTTTTTATTATTTTTTTTAATTATCATTATTATAATATTACTTTAAAGGTCTACAATGTTTATACTGCCCGGAAGTCTCCTATACTGTGCAAAGTCGCTTTCAGTCTATTTCATCAGAAAAAAGAGGAGCTTTTATCAAACCGTAACAAATATCATATGAAACGTATGATGAAAAGTGAAAACTTTTATCCTAATTTTGAATATAACCGTAGAAAACAGCTTTGTCGTGGTTTACTGATGGATTTTGTTTAAATGTACTAATTCAAAAGTAATAAAATTACGTTCTTTTATATTTTGTTTTTTATTTCATTTTGCCTGCCGAGATGGTAAACAAATAAATGTATTGCAAAAACTTTAGTAAAATGGAAAGTTAAATGATGAAAACGTTATTTGTACGGAATTCCGTTAGGGCCATCGCCTATGAATGAAATAATCTGAAACGCGAAAACACGAAAGTACGATGACGAAAACGCGAAAACACGATGACGAAACTCGAAAGTACGATGACGAAAACGCGAAAACACGAAATCTGGAAAGTACGATGACGAAAACGCGAAAGTACGATGATGAAAACGCGAAAGTACGATGACGAAAACGCGAAAACGCGAAAACACGATGATGAAAATGCGATACAATTTCGCGTTTTCATCATCGTACCTTCTTGTTTTCGTCATCGTACTTTCGCGGTTTCGTGTTTTCGTCATCGTACTTTCGCGTCTTCGTGTTTTCGTCATCGTGTTTTCGCGTTTTCGTCATCGTACTTTCGCGTTTTCGTCATCGTGTTTTCGAGTTTTCGTCATCTTTTTTTCGCGTTTTCGTCATCGTGTTTTCGCGTTTTCGTCATCGTACTTTCGCGTTTTCGTCATCGTAGTTTCGCATTTTCGTCATCGTGTTTTCGAGTTTTCGTCATCGTGTTTTCGCGTTTTCGTCATCGTACTTTCGCCTTCCGGTACGCATGCGCAAAACAATATTAACAAAACCAAACAAGTGAATCCTTGCAGTAGTCTTAAAGATATGACTTGAACATATATTTTATAATATAAACTAAGGGGGGATAATACTTTTGAAGGAAAACCCGGGAAAAAGACCGCAAAACGTGAAAAAAAAAATGGTAATCCACTGTTTCAAAACTGTGGATTATCACTTTTATTTCACTGAGAAAACTCTATAATTCACTGAAAAACATAAAATAAACAAGAGTTATATGAGCTGGAGTTATGGTTTATAAACACTGCGAGTTTTCGTCATCGTGTTTTCGAGTTTTCGTCATCGCGTTTTCGCGTTTTCGTCATCGTACTTTCGCAATTTCGTCATCGAAGCTTCGCATTTTCGTCATCGTACTTTCGCGTTTTCGTGTTTTCGCGTTTTAGATTATTTAATTCAAAGGCGAATATGAAGATGGCCCTAACGGAATTCCGTATATTTGCTGTAATCAATCGTACAATTGAAATGAACGTTGCTCAGCTCGTAGCCCATAAAAATTATTCAAACTTCTTTTCAATACAAAAAGTGAAACATTTGTATTTGCTTCATCGCAGTACTGTATATAGGATCAGTAGTTTATGCTTCATTACATATTTTGGCAAATAAGCATAAAAGGTTGTATTATTAAATCACTCGTTTGAAACGCAACTTTATAAAGAGTGAGTAAAATCAAATTCGTTCTATCTATAGCTATCTACAGTAAAACATTAAAGAAATTAACCATTTGACCACAGATATAGGTTAGATCTAATCTAGCTTTAAAATCAAAGCACCAAGAGAGTTGGTCTCCTTTTGTTTACCTATCAAGGGGAGGTTTCAAAGGCTGTGTATTCCATCACAATACTAAAATAATGGAATTCGAGTAGTTGTCAATGAGTAAACGTTTTACATTATTGTACCCGATTTCAAATCTTTAGTTAAAATTCACAAACCGCGACAGCCAACGGCATCTCACCTTTTGACCTTTTTACCAGCCATTAAAGGTAATGTAGTTTGATCTTAGGTGATAAAAATCCTTGTCCGGTTATTCACATGCTTGAAAAATCCAGCTAAATTACAACATATTTGTATATCTATGGTGATTCCATAATGTAGACATATATTTGTACTATGGTCCAATTGAGGTCCGTTGATACAACAATTATGGAGATGGCAATACTATATTGGCGTCCATTATAATATGGCCTCTTAGTATATTTCTGGATTTAATGCCAACTACGATCTACGCAGAATAGAGATTTAAACATATATTATATGTAAAACAGATTTTGTGAAAGCATTCGTTTTCTTTTACTAGCATATCACTTTGGAATGATATATCGCTAAATATCAAACCGTCTATATCTTTAGACAGTTTTAAAAAGATTTAAATGAAATATTTGTATGACAATGAAAACAGTCAGCATCCGGTGTAATCAGTTGTACCAGTGTTGAACATTTTAAAAGTACCAGCTACTTATTTTGCCTGTTCCATGGCCGCTGCTGTTTTCAGTTGTTCGGTAGAACAACTATTTCTATGGCAATTTCCGACAATCGCATCAGTTTAGATGGAAACGCTAATTTCTTCGGATAGTGTAGATCGGTCAAAAATAGTTCAGAAGTTCATCGCCTTGCTTTCAGTCGTTACAGCTTCTCAATTTTATTAAAGTAATTTAACAAAAACATGTTAATTTTAATACCATAATCGAATAAAGACGCGTCAATTTAAATCCAAAAAAGCAAATTGTATCAATTAGCTAGTATCATATTATTCCGCGTTGATAATGTTATGTAAACAACCTCCATACAACATCTATACACTGTGCATATATAGTGCATTATATCATTTCATTGTATTATATACAAACTATTTGAATCGATTGTTTATTGAAAATTATTGTAAATTGTCAGTAAAACAAAAAAAGTGAGTGTAGCTATCGCTAATCTAACTAGATGCCCACGTGCAACATGTCAAGCCCGCCATATGTCAAAAGAGCTAGCTCCTCACCAAGTAGAGATGGGTCAAAATACACCTAAATATTGGATGTTACATGCATGTTGTACCACAGAAAAGTGGTCTCGATTTTTCTCTACGGCCAGTAATAAATCAAAGGACTGAAAGTTCTGGCGGATCGATTGCCTCTGAACAACACAGTCTGCACACATACATGTGTAAATATCAGGACAACATAGACTGTACACATACATGTGTGAATATCAGGACAACCCTTGCACGAGTAAAGTTATAAACTGGAGACACAACTGTCCACAAATTTTGACCTTTCACCATTTGTGTAAACTTTACTTTTGAGATAGGAAACCATGTGCTTACTTTATGTCATTCATTGACTATGTTCAACTACCCTATAAAGTATTAAGCTGTGAATCGTAACTGAGAAATGGATTTTCACAAAACTGAACTGAAAATTTATGGTCATTTTAATGTGTCATTCAAAAGTTATGGGATATGCCCATAAGGTTGATTGTATTGTGCCAATTAATTCGGATTTAACGTCGCACCCAACAGCTAAGGTCATATTGCAACTTCCGAGGGTCATACCCTTTATTGTAAAAAAAGGTATGACTATATGTTAAGGAAGTTTTATTCAGTTTACTTCTGTAAAACTGCATGTGATACATCACAAAATGGTGGGTAATCAAAGGGTTGGGCAACAGGTGTTTCTCTTTGGATGCTTTCCATTTTGTCACTGCATCTCAAAAGTCAAATTTGTCCACAAAGCGAATTTTTCATAAGTGCATTCAACCATAGACATTAAACTTGGATATTATTTGGGACACTTAAACGCCTTTAATAGTGACAGTCTGATCGAAATGACTACAAAAGGATCATTAAAATCACTCAGAAAGACGTTTTTGTTTCCCCTATTAAGGTTCGTCGACCATCTCTTGTTGTGCGTCTACGATCTATGATGACGGTATCATAAGAATCAACACACACAAAACCGCAATGGTATAAAATGCGGGTCGATCCGAAATCAGACAACAACGACGACGGAATAGAGTCAAAATTAGACATATCCCATACCGGAGGCGTATTTTATCAACAATTTATCTTGCATTTCGAAGCGTTTTGAGAGGTTTTGAAATGTTGTTTTTGTAGTAATTTGATCATACACATTTTAATTGCGTCATTGAAGACGCTCTTTGCTATTTCTGTTGCGTCATTGACAAAATGAATGCGTCAAAACCACAGAAAACGCGCTCTCGCGGAAACACTGAATTTAGTGTATCCGGTGTAGCGATACGTATTTCACGGGCCTTACATTTCTCATGTCACACCGGCCTGACGATAAAAACCGCGTGGGAAAATAGTTCTATACAGAACAGATACCTCGTTGATTTAAGCAGGAATACTCTATAACCGTTATAGACGGTTCCTGATTTAAGTTAAAAATTATAAGAAAAACATTAATATAATATTATGCTATTCTGAAATGTTTTGATATTATTTAGATCTGTTACTATATAATTTTTAAAACAGAGGACAGCATAATTCGTAACAACGGAATATATGGAACTACTTGTTTGTATGTAAAGAGTTCGGCCGTAAGGAAGCTATACTCTGTTAACTTTGAATCCGATTGAATAAATCAATCGATCCAAAAAGTGACAATATAAGCTATTTATAGTAACAACAAAGGGAAGTAATTCTAAAAACAAGGCTAACCCATGGTGGTGAACATTTGTACAAAGTAACATCAAAATCCCTCCATGCATGAAGAAGAAATGCTCCAGACAAAGATATTCTTGACTTTGAACTTTAACCTCTAAGTGTGACCTTGACCTTAGACCTAGGGACCTGGTTCTTGCGCATGACACTCCGTCTCATGATGGTGAACATTTGTGCCAAGTTAAATTAAAATCCCTCCATGCATGAAAAAGATATGCTCCGGACAAAGTCATTCTTGAATTTGACCTTTAACCTCCAAGTGTGACCTTGACCTTAGACCTAGGGACCTGGTTCTTGTCCATGACACTCCGTCTCATGATGGTGAACATTTGTGCCAAGTAACATCAAAATCCCTTCATGCATGAAAAAGATATGGTCCGGACAAAATCGGACTGACGCACGCACGCACGCACATACACCAAACCGCCAAAAGTGACAACTATATCGAGCTCACCGCAAGCGGGCTCGACAAAAATAGATTTATACTAGCGCTACGGCACTGGCAATATCGAACTCCCCGCAGCGGTTACTTCCCCTTACAGTATACATTTGAAAGCGGCAGACATATAATTTAACAAAAAAGAAATATTTGACTTAAAGACTTAAAGTTAAGTTGAAAACGATAAATATAAGATAAACATAAGAAACAGAAAAGATATATGAATAAACTAAACTCAAGAACAGGCATGTCGGCTAGGTTAAACTCTAGGAGGCACCCTTTAGACCTCTCAAGAATGCTTGGACAACCACTTGATAGTGGTCACACCCATATAATAAAGTGCAACACGACAACACATACGTGTGTGCTCAGTGCCAAGACCGGTAACATAATCAAACATATGGGACTCAAACTCAAGGGAAATTTCTTCCCAAATTAAACATGTAGAGAAAATTACGCAACTGACTTCCGGCGCTGTGCTACTCGAATTCGAGTCAAACGCGGCTCTATCGACCGCGCTAAATTATTGAAGTTACTTCTTAGGGGGTTTGGAAGTGTTGGCGGCAGTGCCGTCAACATTCCAAACCTATGACGTGGTCATTCATGCATGAGGTTGTAGGATATGCCCCTTTAGAGATATTTAAAGATGAATAACAATTCAAACGCCATTCTTGCTCTATTTATTTGCTAAAAAATGAAAGCAAGTTATATTCTGACAAGGTCATTTGAATATTATTTTGTGAAGAATATGATTTTGTGAAAAAGTGCTGTTTTTTTACATTCAGATGACGACACCAATGGCTTGCGGGATACTTATAGCTGTGTCAGTGATCTTGACCCTCTCCTTTGTTCAAGTGCTCGGCCAAAGTACCAGAGGTGAGCCTCATTCCACCGTTTGAATATTCTGGAACATTATAATGAACTATAGTCGCAAGGCTATTGTCACCTAAGCGTTTTGAGTTCCAGTCACCGTTGTTCCTTCAACGTGTGATTTTAACCACTGAAATATTGTACAATTCATAATTAACTGTTGTCCCAGAGATGTAATTGTGTTGTAACTGAGCTACACAGTGGCCTAGCAGTGAAGTTAAGCATGGCAACAAAGGGTCGTGAAGTAAGCTGCATAATGGTCTAGCAGTGAAGTTAAGCATGGCAACAAAGGGTCGTGAAGTAAGCTGCATAATGGCCTAACTGTGAAGTTAAGCATGGCAACAAAGGGTCGTGAAGTAAGCTGCATAATGGCCTAACTGTGAAGTTAAGCATGGCAACAAAGGGTCGTGAAGTAAGCTGCATAATGGTCTAGCTGTAAAGTTAAGCATGACGACATAGGGTCGTGAAGTAAGCTCCATAATGGCCTAACTGTGAAGTTAAGCATGACTACAAAGGGTCGTGAAGTTGCTGGTCTAGCAGTGAAGTTAAGCATGACTACAAAGGGTCGTGAAGTAAGCTGCATAATGGTCTAGCAGTGAAGTTAAACATGACTACAAAGGGTCGTGAAGTAAGCTGCATAATGGCCTAGCAGTGAAGTTAAGCATGACTACAAAGGGTCGTGAAGTAAGCTGCATAATGGCCTAGCAGTGAAGTTAAGCATGACTACAAAGGGTCGTGAAGTAAGCTGCATAATGGTCTAGCAGTGAAGTTAAACATGACAACAAAGGGTCGGGAAATAAGCTGCATAATAGTCTATCAGTGAAGTTAACGACTGGCTGTATAGTCGCCATGGAGGTCACGCTCTAATACTATACCTGTATTTGAGTGTTAAATACTTATAACGTACGTATAAAAGGCTATACATAAAATTAATAGCACAGGCTTGCAAAGGTACTACTAATCCACCAGGGATACCTGACAGCGACGTCATATTGTGTTTACACTTTCCAATTGTGTTTATGTTTCCAATATTTACCTTTATATTATATTAGATTATGATCCTGTTTTATTACATATAGCCTGCATGAAAACGTAGCCCACAGGATAAAGGCGCTGTGGTAGTAACCGAAAGGTACCGAGTTCGAAACCTGCCAGGGAACCTTTTTTCCTGCACGGTATTTTTTCAATTGTATCCTTATCTTGATTTTCTCGTGCTTCACGAAGAAGGCATACAAAATAAATTGTGAGAAAACGCTTGTCATTTCACTTCACATACAATAACTAAAATGGATATGAACACGTTTCTTAATTGTAATGAGCCGTTGAAGAAGAATGAGAAAGCAACGATTGATAAAAAATAGAACAGAAAAACAAAAACATATTAAAACAATTTTTCCCCCAAAAAATAAAGCAAATGTTAACAGGCCTTTCCAACTATATAGATTTTGCCCCCCCCCCCCAAAAAACATAAATATACCTCGCCGACCACAAGTTTCGAACTAACATCGCCTGCGTGTCAAACAGACAGCACATCCACTGGGCCATACCTTACTTTGACTCTCAATTGTAGGGCCTTTCTGTCTGTCTAAGTATACTTCGTTTTGGGATATACCATGCTTATTTATATTTTGTTGACAAAATGACGTCACTGTCAATAATTGTTGGTGGATTAGTACGGCCTACCGAAGAAATATTTTAATTATAGAAAATGAAAATACATTGTATATGCAGATGATAAACATCGGAAACAGACAAAAACTTGAGGATTGTTGAACACAATGACTTGATATAAAGATACTAGCATTAATGAAAGTGTTCACCTCCTTAGTTAGATTATTTGTTATAGTACATATTAGCCAAAGGTGAGGCAAATGATTTTCATTTTACATCCCTCCTACTACAATAAAAAAACCGTGAAGAGAAACCACTGAAACTGGTTAAAAATGTTGCCAAAATGAGCCTCCTTTAAAGTTTATAGGCCTATGGTTTTTTAGAATTACTAGTAACTTGTATTTCTTTTTTTTCTCTTTTTTCTTAGTTTTAGAGCCATACACGTCACACCCCTGCATGCGGCCTTGTCAAGTGAATCGACCAATGAACTGTCACTATGATTTTAACTTGGAGCTGTATTTTACCCTCTCAAAGGCCTGTTATAATTGTCCATATAATAAGACGGACTGTTTCCGCCCGCACTGTGTCCCGGCTGACGGAGTGCCACGTGGTATTGTCGTTGTGAACAGAATGCTTCCAGGCCCAGGGATACATGTAAGTAGCAAAAAATAAAAATAAACCTATTAGGCCACACCAATTTGATTAATAGTTCTTCGGATTTTTTCTCTAAAAAAATGGGGCGGGCGAGCGAAATTTTTATTTTTATTTTATATTTTACTTCTCAAATTTTTAAAGGCGGCGAGTACTTTTTTATTTTTTTTATTTACTTCTCGAAATTTCACATGCGGCGGGCACTTTTTAAAATATTCTTTTATTTTACTTTTTTGAAATTTCACATGCGGCGGGCACTTTTTTAATTTGATGTTTTGACCTTTTTTACTTCTCAAAATTAGAAGGTCCCATGTCTGAAATAAATCACATAATTATATCCTATCTTTGTATGTAATTATAACAAGAGGTGTCAGTAGTGCTTTCCATTAAAACAAAATGTTCGCAGTACAATGTATAAACAAGCGTCACAAGTAGCACGATAGCAAGCCAAGAGTTTTCAAACTTAATTGTTTACTACATTTTTAAATTAATTAAGTAGTTGCACACAAGACGTCAACTAGGAATTTTAAGTACAAATCAAGATACATGTTCACAGAGTTATCTTCCCTTGCTTACAGCTAAGTGTCATAAGTATTCCAACTTTCAAAGTAATCTCTCAAACGGTCAAGTCAACAAGTGGACAAGAATGAAAATTTTAACTGAGTTTTTAAGTCGAAAAGGGCCATAATTCGAATGAAATCCTATGCATAGTAACCTTCTCCTGCCTATATATGTTTGGAGATCATGATGGTAAATAAGTATTCCAACTTTCTAAGTAATATCTCAAACAGTTAAATTAAAAGTTGACTGGTAAAAAAACTTAAACGAGGTTCTAAGACGATAAAGGGCCTTAATTAAAAAACCGTCTGACAGAGTTACCTTCTCTTGCCTATAGATTGGGGTATTGATTTAAAACAAGTATTCCAAGATTCGCAGCAATACTTTAAAGGATTAAGTTAACAAGTGGATTTTACCCATATTCAATGTATTTTCCAAGTCAAAAAAGGGGCATAATTCTGACAAAAACCTTCACAGAGTTATGTACTCTTGTCTGTGGATGGAGGTAGAGTACACGTGTTTTTTTTCTCCAATTGTCACCCATCACCGCGACGTCCAGCCGTCGTGTCCACGCAAAGTTGGTCATCCAAATGCCCCCCAGAATCACCCGTCGACCTAATTAGAGTGTCCGATCACGGTGACCATGTGTCTGGACAGTGTTTCGCGTAGTCCACTTCGGGTCGTGACTTGAAATTTAATGTTTTTTACTGATTAACTTTTTATTTATCAATAAAAATAGAAATATGTTTGTATTTTGATGTTTTTCGAAACTTTCCGACGCCTAAAACGTTTTAATTACGATGCCGCTATCAACAACCGAGCTACCGGAAATCGTGTTGTTACGCGAACGCTTGAATTTGAGACACTTGTAACAAAAAGAGTTTAAAATGAACCGAAAGTACCTGAAATTAGCGACAACTTTTAGCGCTCCGCAAAAAATAAAATTTGATTTCTGACGGACATGATGCGGGGTCTTTTTTTTTTTATTTTCCACTTTAGGATTTTGAAGTAGCGGAAAATCCGACGAACTATTAATCAAATTGGTGTGGCCTTACAGTTACAATTAACATCAGTAACAAAATAACACTAGTAATTTAAGTATTGCTGCAAAAAAAAACTGTTTTGCCTTTCTTTTCACAATGGCATTTTAAAACATGGAAAAGCACTGGGTTTCTCACACTGAGGCTCATAGTGTCCTTTGACAGTTAAGGCTTAGAGTGCCCGCCCATTCCTTATTTTACTAAGTCTGTGGTTATGTTTTTGGGCGCATTTCCTTGAAATTGAGACGGATGTAAAGACGAGTCGGGCATCTTAACACTGGAAACATCAGAAACCCTTATCATGCTTGTGATGTTTACGATGTATAACCGCAGCAGAAGAAACTCTTCATGTGTTCGCTTACGTCTATTTTGCCGTTACTGTTGTTCTCGTTGTTCTGAGATTTATTCGTTGCGCCGCTAGATAGGAGAAGAGAGCTATGTTCTCGGTGAATGTTCTGACGGATACCCCCGATGTATGTTCTTACCTCTTAGGGTGATTGTTCTTGCTGTCAGATACAGAATAATATTTAGAACAAAGCCTCTTTGCCAAAAAGGCCCCTTTTTGTACTAGCAGTGTAAGGCTTAACTCAACAATGATTCATCCCTAGTCACAGACTGCTCTTGTACGCTATTTTCTCCAGGTATGTGAAGGTGACACTATTATTGTGAATGTTGTAAACGGCTTGAAAGGAGGAGAGGGAACCAGTATACACTGGCATGGAATTCTTCAGCATGGTTCCCAGCACATGGATGGAGTTGGAATGGTCACACAATGCCCTATACCAATAAAGGCTGCATTTGAATACAGGTAAGAGACACTTCAGGGAATAAAAACAAACACAGGGTCTTGAAAATGGCGGCTTGCATTATTAAAATGTACACAGCATTAAAGGTATTCCGTCAGTAGGCCTACATTTGAGGCTGTCCTAAACTTTTAGTCGGTCAAACAGATGTTTACAAGCCTTGAGTCTTACAATGCATTCAAATGCATAGAGTTAATTTAAATTGTCAGTCTCGTCAGCAACATGTAACTCACAGTGCCGCTTACACCATCTCTGAGATATTATAATAAAAATCAGCAGAAATTGTCTCCCCAATTTTTCGGCCTATATTTGTTTTCAGCCAGTAGAAACAAAGATCGTTTTCAAACACCCGTACTGTAAAACAGTCCGATTGACTATGTTTTATGTTAACTCAAATCTTAAAAAGTCAGTACTTTGACAATAAATTATACTAAATGCAACTGCCCGCCTTTGAGAGCTACCCGACGTGACCTTCATAAGAGACTCACAATTTTCAAGGTATGGTCGTATCTTCCACACTACCACAGAACGCCAAAAGAAGATTAATTTTAAAGCATTTTACTTTTTTATTTTAGATTCAAGGCCGAGAATCCAGGGACACATTTCTGGCACACCCACTCTGGCATGCAGCGATCGGATGGAGCTTTCGGTGCTGTCGTTGTCCGACAAGCCATTGAGTTCGAGTCCCACCTAGGTCTGTACGATGAAGATCTACCGGAACACACAATGCTGGTAAATGATTGGTTAGTGGAAATGAGCATCGATAGATTTGCACACCATCATCAAGCAGGAGGAGATAATAAACCAAGGTCGATGCTTGTCAATGGTAAGTTGCTAAAATTGACCTCAAGTTTTAAAATTAATTTCTTTCAGAAGGTCTGAGACCCATGATGCACAACATACACATATAACTACAAATAGAAATATGGCAGAACACTATAATATCGTACATGTATATTCCTACTCATTGCATATTTATGACTGCTACATATATATGACTGCTTTTGTTTGAATTGGCGAGCAATTTTACAATCAAAGAGAAAGAAAAGTACACACATATACATGTAAAGACATGCAAATAAGTACACATAGAAAAACAATTATACACGAAACAATTCACTTACAGACATCGAAAGTTCCCCCAGAGCGCCCCCCCCCCCCCCTCCCCGCCCCTATGCCGAAACAGAATAAATAATCAAGGAGAAGTCACGCTAATAAAAATTCAATACTTACTGCCTAAATATTTATAAATCTTTCACATCATAAATAATTAATGATCTTGTAAATATTTGATATCTTTAGAACGAAAGCGAAAACCAAGGAGAGAAACTTATAATTGCGGTACATTTGCACAAGAAATACAAGTGTAAATACTACATGTTCATCACATTCTACTCCGTTGAGTGAAAGTGATCCCCAAAGTTTGCTCAAGGAAGGTACAATAAATTTCAATACATCATGATTTAACACGTTATTATCTATAATATTTCTAAAACCTGTTAATAGACAAATTATTTTACGTTTACCATCAAGTGATAAGTACGGAAGCGTATAATGGTCGCCAGTTGCTAGATACTTATGTAGATTTGATGCGAAAATATCGCATCATGTTTGAAATCTTACGGGGAAAATGCAAGATAATAATAGAAATAATTATATGATAATTGTAGCATTCGTTCCTTAAGAATCAGCAAGTAAAATCATTTTGAACGGTATAGTTATTGCATGAAAGATTTATCTTGCTTGTGTAAGATAATTTATTACTGAAGATGAGTTTATATTTAGCTCCGACATTGAAGAAACTAGAGTAGATGACTTATGAAAATGTTCTGTTTTGAGCTCACCCTAGACCTACTTTTTGTCTTTTGGACAGTAAAGCGATATAGGACTATCTTGGGCCTCTTGTAATTCATTATAGCCGAGGGCTGCAGAGTAAATGATTGTTTTCGGGTTCAACTTTGCGCGAGAAATATACGCCAGATAAGAACTTAATTTGCCAAACAATATGTGTCAGAATCGGGAAAAAGTTAGTTTAGTAATAGTTTTAGCAAGATATGATATTGTGATTGCTTTTTGACGTCTAACGTGTTACGAAAACAAACCGCTCTGTATTTTAACAATTGTTTTATTTGTTCATGGTATAACGCACAATTTGGGGGGGGGGGGGGGCGAAAATATTATCAAGCAAAGTCAACATATTGCCACACACATGTCTAGTTGACATAAACAGTAACTATTGACCATTATACGCTTCCGTAGATAAGAAATTATCGTCATAAGAACACAGGTGAGTGTATCGTACCAGGGACCCAAACAGTGATTTTTAGTTAAAATAGCCTAGTTTGGGTCCCTGGTACGATACACTCACCTGTGCATAAGAAGTAAAGATCGTTAAACAAACACAATCGTTTACGATTTGTATACACGCACTCTAAAATGATATGTTCACATGATGCATACTCATCTTTATGGTGGAAAAATAAAATCAATCAATCAAAATAGCTTTGACATCTTTTACAAAAATTAGAGAAGTTCTCACTATAAAGCTTGGCCATAATTTTGATAAAATTACTGCAATGCTTTGACAGAGACTGTGCTGACCTGCTTAGTTCCCATAATTCGGCAATTTCGGTAAGCTGCGGTTTCATAACGAGAAAGGTAGACAAGAGAGTATCAGTTTGTATTCTAGATGTCCAGGAAGCATTTGCAATAACCGTTTTGCGTACAATAGATTTCCAGCGCGTCTAAGACGGAAAGCGACCAGATGAGATGTACTCGAGTATATACTTTTCTAAGGAATATTTCCTAATAATCTTTACAACATCAGGTATAAAACTTAGCTGTACAGGACGGTTCTTTTGATAAAAAGAATTTAAACGATATGTAAACAATTGTTTAGATATGTGACTTGTTATAAAACTACACAGTTGACCAAGAAATAGCAACTTCTTGTATTCTATATCCGACTCCAGTGGCGCAACATCAGCTAAACTGAGACAAATATCAGTGCGTGTATAAACCGGAATATTTTGTATATATTTGATGCAAAACCTAGTATGTGTTTTTTCAAGATGTAGTATCTGTGTCTTATTTAAATCGGACCATAATTCACAGCCATAAAGGGCTCTCGGAAGTACGACCGATTTGTAAATTTTTAATGAAGTTGACGGATGAAGCCCATTATCATGTAAATCAACATTGATAAGTCCTAACAATGTATTTCTTAGTTTTCTGCACGCTTCGTCAGTGTTAGGGGACGTTTTCAGATATTTATTACAAATGACTCCGAGATGCGTATAATTCTCAAGTTCTAAAATATATCTTTTTCCTAAGCGCCATGTTCGATTAGAGAGAACATTTCTGGACTCGTTGAAAACCATAATTCCGCATTTTGAAGGGTTGTAAAGGTACCGCCACTTACAAGAGTATTCGTTACATATATCAAGCATTTTCTGTAGACCTATTTAGGCAATGATAGTAATACCATATCATCAGCGACACTTAGAGAACTACAGTCTATATTAGCAATGCATAGACCATATCCAGAGTCTACCAACTGTCGAATGAGACCGTCAATACATATTAAATACAGGAACGGACTGGTTATCCCCCCTTGTCTGGTAACTTGAAGGATTGGGAAGCTACAACAATCAGATATGATATGTCTATAACGCACAGAACGGTGTAAACCAGAATACATGTTTAATATACACTGTAAAGTTTTAGTATCTATACCGTTATGTATAAGTTTGTAAAACAGACCATTTAACCATACCCTGCCAAAGGCTTACTTAATGTCCAAATAACACGCATATAGCTTTCTCTTATTTTCTTTAGTAAAATAAATACATTCTCGTATACTAAATAATGACATCAGACACCCAAGGCCATTTTGAAATCTGCCTTGTAACATATGCGGTCGTAGTGTTTCAGTAACCTGCATCCGTTGTAACAAAACCTTTTCAAACAATTTTAGAAAACAGGATGGTAGAGTAATAGCCTGGTAGCTATTCGGATCTTTTCTATCTTTTTTTCCGCCTTTAAACATAGTGATAATTAAACCCTTTTTCATATTTAAAGGTATGAAAGAAAACTCTAACATAGCAGTTAAAAGTTTAGCAAGAACTTTCCGGACTAAATTGCCACCATAGAGTATATGCTCATACGTAATATTCTCAGCGCCCGGTGCTTTGTTACGTTTAACAGACCCAAGCATGGAATTGATCATGTCAACTGTAACTTTTGATGTTGACTGTGCGTGATGTGATCCATATGTGATTGGTATAGAGTTAACATGTCTCAACCCATTGCGCGAAAAGAAAAAAACATACGTAACAAGATAGGCTTACAGTGAAATGAAAGAACAGTTCGACATAGTATGATAGCGTTATCCTTGAATGCGACCCACGTCAAAATTTGACGATACATGTAGAGCCAAATGCGAACAAAAGCGTCTAAGCGCTGTTCCTTTTTTCAACGTTCAATCGACCACAAAACTTTACTTCATCTTTAAATGTGTTTTCTATCGAACGCCTTTGCTGTCGAAATGATGATCAGCTGTTTAAAATGTATACGACTTCGTTCAGAGACGGTCTGATTCTGTTCATAGGTTTTTACGAATTTTAAATGACATAGAAACACAATCTACTTTCAAAAACTACTATCCTTTTTTTTGTTTTTTTTTTTGGGCTTAATACAAATTCGGGTTTGATGGTGATCTGTTTAAGAACACGAAGCTTGCTTTTATAGTTCATATCACTTACTGATATACTTTTGTTATTGACAATGGGCTTTCTCTTCTTCAGTGAACAAAATAAAAACTACATGTATTCGAATATGTTGTCATGTAATAAAAATTAAAGCTGCGCATTAAGATTGGTGATGATGTTATCTTTGTACATTTTTTAAGGCAAGGGCGTATTGCAAGAATTCTTTGACACTACGGACAACACAACCAGTTACACGCCTGTAGAAATATTTAACGTAGAGAGCGGTAAACGATACCGTTTTAGGACAATAAGCAACGGAATTCTAAATTGTCCAATACAGGTCAGTTTTACATACTTTTTGAAAATTAATTATGTGGCCTTTATTTGCTGTTCGTTTGAAAAAACAACTAATTAGTCGTTATATTAAGGAATGAAAGATTATGTAGTGCCTCTTTTAGGGTTAGTCTTATATTAAATCATACGGCAGAAAAAGTGCCAACCGCTATATCAGCTGACAATCGATAAGTATTGGGGATTAGAAGTTAACGGAAACAACTACGGTTCGGTAATATCCGTAAATAACCGACAGGGTCATAAATCATTGATTATCGATTGTACTTGAATATTGCCTAAGGGAGATATTGAACTTGACATGCTACTTTTGTGCGTAAAGGGGATAATCTTCTGCTTAAATTTTACCATTTCTACCAGAAGATAAAGAACATTCAACAGTATCATTCACATTACTCGCTTAATGATAATAATAATGATAATAATAATAATAATGATAATAATGATAATAATGATTTAACTAGAGATCACTTCTTCATTACAGTCAAATGTTCAGTCATTAAGGAGTTTAATGTAAAATAACGGATGTAGAAAATAGAATTCATTGGAAGTAATTGTTGACAATAATAGTCACAGATTAATCCAAAGCTACATCATTCGTGAATTTTGACATGATAATGGGAATGAATCTAGTGTGCACTTGATTTTTCTTATTCGGCTGATCCCTTTACACGTGCGTAATGTTTGCTCGTGAGAATTGTTGAAAATTGTAGACCTACAATTTTCAAGTACAGACGCACACGGCAAATATGTTGCAAAAGCATGCGCAAGTACTGGTTCCATAAGGACACAGACTGTGAGACACCTCTTTGGAGGCATTCGTCACTTATGAGGGACAGCTCTTGTTTTGAAATATCATTGAAAAAATACTGCGCTATATTTCAAACATGTACTTACGATTAATAAAATGCAAATTGGAAATGTTTTTGGTACAAATAAAGGTCATTTCCGCTGGTAAGACATCTTTCTTGGTAAAATAAGAGTTACATTTAATTGTGCTACTGAGTCTTTAACATCATTTGAGAGATATCTTTCAATTTTTGAAAGATATCTCTCCCGTTCACAGACATATCTCTCTAAAGTTAAGACATATCTCTGTATTTTAAACAGATGACTCGTTTCATAGATATCTTTTTATGTTGGAGAGATATCTCTTTACGGTTAAGAGAAATATCTACTACACTGAGAGATATCTCTTTAGTATTGTGAAATATCTTTAAAAAAATTAGATATCTTTATGATAGACATCTCCTTATTTACAGAGATATTTTTAATGTAATAAATATATCCCCTTTGTTATAATAAGAAAATAATCTCTTTTTTATTAAATAGTAAATTGGCTTGCCATAATGACTCGCCTTCAGTTATAACTTTAGTTAAATTAACAGCTCAAAACCAGCGAAACATAGCTAATTCAATATTACTTTAAAACCATCTTAACATAGATGAAAATATAGATATTGCAAGTGTTATGATGCATTTTGATTAATTATGGATAGATGGCAGACATGAATATGTGCATATTGGTTTAAATAATAATGACACATTCTATTTTGGGAAGGTTACGTAGGCGAAAGTACACTCTTAGCAAACCCCAAGAAAACGATGCATTTTATTTCGTAATATCCTGTGATTAATACTGATAACAACATTCGTCATGTCTCTTTTTTACAAATGCATGTGATTGTATCAGTTAGATATCCTTGTACGCAAATTTATATATTATGTGCTCTTACAAGAAAAAGAAGATTAATTGCCAATAGTCACAGATTAATCCAAAAGCTACAACATTCGTGAATTTTGACATGATAATGGGAATGAATCTAGTGTGCACTTGATTTTTCTTATTCGGCTGATCCCTTTACACGTGCGTAATGTTTGCTCGTAGAGAATTTTGAAAATTGTAGACCTACAATTTTCAAGTACAGACGCACACGGCAAATATGTTGCAAAAGCATGGTGTGCTTTTAAAACGTAAATGGGCGACCGCGTTAAATAGTACGTCGACTTGTTTATTTCCCAATTAGTTATTCCTGATCTGATAAAAACTAACATTTGATTTCTGTAGGCTTTTTTTAAGTTGAGAAATAGCACCGTTTCCTTTTCAGAATATCAATAGATTTTACATACTCTAGTAAATGCTCCATGGTGTTGAATGTCGTAAAAAAAAAGTGGTTTTTGTTTTTTCGTCAGTTTCAAACCATATGGTCAAATATATTTTTCCTTCAAAATTACAGCTGGATTGTAACACTGTCCACATTGCTTGAAATTATAATTAACATTAAGAAGAAATAAGGATTTAATGTCACAGTGGTAAAAAACTTTTCCATTTTTGCAGTAGAATAATACCTGTTAAATTTTACAGATGGTGTCATTTAATACTCTGCACACCGATCAAACCTTGCGTGTTTTTTTCTTCTCTTTTTGTTAATGTAATAATTAGTTTATTTCTTCAGGGTGAAATGAAAGACAAAAGATTCGAGGGATCAGACAACCTGGTTTTATCTGTGTATTTTGAATCTGGAAGAAACCTATAAAATGACACTAAATTCAGCGGAGCGAATGCTTGCCTTTCACTCGAGACAAAGAAAAATGTGAAACAAAATAAAATACCCCGTGCAAGTGCTTCGAAATAAAAATGCATGCAAAGTGAATCTTTTATGTGTTGCACACTAACATCAAAAGCTAAATAATAGTATTGATAATTATACTGAAAATTTCATGGATCTTCGCTATAAAGACGATATCATGTATATCCGGTTTCAATGAAAGGTTTTGCCTTGTTATTAACAAAAAACTGAAGATTCTCACCCAGTTTGTATTTTAATGTAAAATAAAACCCAATATACAACGTTTTAAAGATCATGATAAGTATTACGTAATCGGTCCGGCCATAAAACTTATCTATGGCCTGAAGCAGTTAGATAAATCATTCGGAAGTGTTCGGCCAGCATTACGGAAGCAACCGAGCTCCGATCGTAAAAATAAGATTATATACCTGTTAAACAAAACCCTTTAAAAAGACCATTCTCTTCTTTCTTTATTTTTATATAAAATATATCACTTAAATGTAGAATGATTGTTTTATTCAATCCCGTTTGTGATTCTAAAATAAGTGTTATAGTTTTTTAACAAATTGAAGATAAACTGCAAAATTTTCACTCTAAAATTGTCAAATTTTGGGCGTTTTACTATATGTTATATTGTAAAACGACGGGTAGAGTTTTATAAGTTAAAAAAAAACAAAACAAATAAAGTCTCATAACAATAAAACAATATTCATTAAAAAGGGGAAATGTTATATTTCTATCATCCCGTTTGTGATTTAAAAATAACTTTAATTAGTTAAAACGTTATCGCAAGTTAAGGACAACGCTCCTATATAAACCTATAGTAAATTTGTAGTGCCTGTTTTGGCTGTTAGTCTTATATTCACATTTGATAATTCTATGAGAGAATATTATTCGTATACTTTACAATAGCTTGCCAGCTAACAAAAGGGTATGAACTCATTCGATTGCTGAGAATAAAAATGCATGTCATGCAGTGGGTTGTTTTGCGAGGTTATTCTGTAAAATTATATGCCCCAGTATATAACATCGGATATTGTTACCAAATTTTACGGTTTAATTTACCAATATATAAAACACAGTCTAAACGAAAACAAGAAAATATAAAACATATCTTACGGTGTTCAACTTCCGTGTTAGGTAGATATCTCAAGGCTAATAACAACTCAAATATACGGAAGCCCAATAGTGCCACTTTGTTTTTTATTTAAATTGATTTTTTCATCATAACCAAGTTGAAATTTCACGATAGTTAGTTGAAAATTCAAGATACTATGTTGAAAATTCAAGATTCTAAGTTGAAAATTTAACTTACTAAGTTGAAAATGCAAGCTACTATGTTGAAAATTCAAGACAGTAAGTTGAAAATTCAAGATACTGAGTTGAATATCCAAGAAAGTATGTTGGAAATTCAAGAAACTAGTTTGAAAATTCAAGATTCTAAGTTGAAATACAACTAACTAGGTTGAAAATTCAACTTACTAAGTTGAATATTCAACTTACTTAGTTAAAAATATAGGATACTTAGTCGAAAATTAAAAATATTAAACAGGGGTGGTAAATCTTGACGCCTTAAAATGATGTCCCTTGAAACAGGGTGGGTAAGTCGTGACGACTTAAAGATGTAGTAAAAGTGATGTCCTTTGAACTAGGGGAGATAAATCTTGACATCTTAAAATACTAGAGTAAGTCAGTTAAAATGATTTTGCCTGAAACAGATGATGTAAATCTTGGTGCCGTTTAATAAGTTAATAAGAATGATGTCCCCTGACACAGCAGAAATAAAGTTTGAGGCCTTTTAATTAGTCAATAAGAGTGATGTCCCCTGAAACAGGGGGAATAAAGCTTGATGCATTATGTTTAGAAAGTAAGATTGAAATAAAGCTTGATGCATTATGTTTAGAAAGTAAGAGTGATTTATTCTTAAACAGGGGTGGTTAATCTTGACGCCTTATAATTGGTCAGTATGGGTGATGTCCCCTGAACTAGGAGAGGTAAATGTTGGCGTATCAGAGTTAGTAAGAATGACGTCCCCTGATCCAGGGGAGATAAATCTTTACATCTTTTTCAAGGGAAATCTTACTGACTTATTTAAGATGTCAAGATTTATCTCCACTAGTTCAGGGGACATCATTTTTACTAATTTTTGTAAGACATCAAGATTTACATCTACTGTATCAGGGGTCACGACTCTTACTGATTAAATTAAAACGCCCAAAGATTCACCTCCCCTGGTTCAGAAGATATCACTTTTACTAATAATAAGGCGTAAGGATTTAACTCCCCTATTTAACATCTTGAATGTTCAGCATAGGTTCTTGAAAATTCCACTTAGTATCTTGAATTCTCAACTCAGTTTCTTGAATTTTCAACTTACAACCTTTAATTTTCAACAACATATCTTAAATTTGTAACGCAGTTTCTTGAATTTTCTTGAATTTTCAACTAAGTATCGTGAGTTTTCAACATAGTATCGTGAATTTTCAACTTTGTATCTTGAATTCTAAACTTAATAAGTTGAATTTTCAACATAGTGTCTCGAAGTGTCAACTAAGTTATGTTGAAAAAATCAATTTAAAAAACAGTGGAACTATTGGGCTTTCGTACAAAAACCATTCTCGCCCTATGAATTTGCATAAAAACCAAACTATTGAAATCAAATCAATTTCAGTTGTCCCCTATAGATTTTGGGGGAGTGGCTCAAAGTGACCTTGCATTTAAAATCACTTCCTCTCAGTGACTCGACAATGTTTTGACTGAAAGTCTTCAAACTTTCAAGGATTTTGTATGAAGAGTAGATTATTGCTATTGATGTTTGGGTCACTGGATCTAAGGTCAAGGTTGCAGTGCCGTTGTGTTTAATAACAGTGTATGCTACATATATTTTGTACTCATTAATCATCTGTCTCAGTGTCTTCAAACTTGCCCGGATTATTGATTTTAATAATTTAATGACCCTGTTAATTTTGAGGTTTGCGGGTTAAGGTCAAGGTCACAGTGACAATGCTTTTAAAAACATACCAGTTCAATAACTCAACAATGTTTGAAGCTGATGTCTTCAAACTTATAAAGAGTAAAACTTATGAAGAGTAGATCATTCTATTGAGTCTGGGATAATGGGTCAAAGTTCAAGATAAAATTGCCTTTGAATTTTCAACTTAGTATTTTCAATTTTCAACTTAGTATCTTCAATTTTCAGCATGATATAATATGGGCCAAAGTTCAAGATAAAATTGCCCTTCCATTTAAAAATTGTTTACCTAAGATCATCAAACATTTAAGGGGAAAAGTTTATCAAAAAAAGGATGATTTCCATTGATTTTAGGGTCTCTTGTCACAGGTCAAGATCGTAGTGACGTTGTGTTAAAATAAACTTGAAATACCGTTTCTGTTTAATTTAGCCTAGTGTCTTCAAACTTCCTAGAGTTATTGCTTATGAGAGGTTGGTGGTCCCTGGCGATATGGCGTTCAGTAGGTCAGATGTCAAACAATGCTTATGAATTTACTTATTACTTAGTGACATTATGCGCATCTTACTGCACATAGTGTGTTTTTGGTGACAGTTTTATAAAAGCAATTTTCGGTTGCTGTGCATTTAAATGTGTTAAACTAATGATAATGCCGCATTAGTATTTGAATTTGGTGCTTCAGAAAAAAAAAATTGGACTAATAAAATAATAATTCCTTTCTTGGCAGTGATCTCCCTTGTGTTATTACTGTGATTTCGGCAGTGGAAGGGAAGCAACTCCTGCATGCAGTTGTTTATTTCTTAAATTGACTCTCCCAGTCAATTTAGGAAAAGTAATATTTGGAAAGTTATTATTTCGTACTGGTAGCAGGAAGAGTTTGTTGTATTGGGTTAAAAGCTATTATTTCCTCTACCCTTTGTACACACACCTATTTCAGCTGGACTTTTACTTGAAAAAAATGTGCATAATTCCACTTTAAGCTGATGCAATAAGATAACTTACTTTATACAACCTTGACACACCCTGTACAAAAACATTTTTGTTGTTACGTTGCAGTTATTGAATGGCATACATGCATGTGTTTTAAAAGCATCTTTTGTTTGGTTTGTCTAGATATGTTTGGTGATTTTATTTAAGAATTGATGATACAACTTACATGTGTACTTCAGGTCTCAGTCGACAGTCACACGCTGACTATGATAGCATCTGACGGAAACCCGTTTGATAAGATTGAGGTAGAATCATTCAATATATTTGCCGGCGAGCGGTTTGACTTCGTGTTAAACACATCTCAGCCCGTCGGCAATTACTGGGTCAGAGTTCGAGGACTTGCAGATTGCGGAGTTAAACAAGCGAAACAGGTAAGTCACCGTAATTCTTGGAAAATTCATCAGGAGAGAAAGCCCACGGGTGACCGGGACTGAACGAACGTAGGCAACCATTACACTAGAGAATTACAAGCATTAAAAGGATATTAATAAAAATGAACCCGTTTATTTTACATCGATTGACGACTTAAGTTCCTTCAAATTTATTCTTCATTAATTACAAGTGTATGCCCGCGATGAAGATGTTTATACTAGAGCCTTGAGAAGAACCCATGAGTTGACCCACGGATAATAAGTACGATTCTTTATCCCGACACCGCTACTGTACATCTACTGCAACAGATATGCCAAAAGAACAAACGTATGACGTATAATGAGCCATGAATTATTACATCCTTTGAAAATTTTTAATGATACATGTATGTAATCATGTCGTTTTATTATATGCATTTTAAGTTCATTGGAATACTTCGATAAACACCGATGACGTGTCACGTCTATTGTCATTGTTTATACTTGCTGAAATGTAAAGGTAATGTAACTGCAATATTATAAACCCAAACAGGTCGCTATCTTAAGATATAAGAGTGCCTCTGATGAAGATCCATCCGGGACTATTACTTGGGAGGACGCAGACAGAATGGGGAAGGTATAAAATCATTTCCACTTCAATAACCCTGCTTGTTCGTTGACGTAGACTTACAAGTAATGCTATCATAATGTTAGACTTACTTGGAAAGGAACACCGGTAATGCTATAATAGATTGACTTATATGGAAAGGAACACCGGAAATGCTATAATGGCTGACTTATTTGGAAAGGAACACCGGTGGTAATGCTATATTAGATTGACTTATTTGGAAAGGAATACCGACAATGCTGTAATAGATTGACTTATTTGGAAAGGAATACCGGTAACGCTATTATATTAGATTGACTTGACTTATTTGGAAAGGAATACCGACACTGCTGTTATAGATTGACTTATTTAGAAAAGAAGACCGGTAATGCTATAAAAGATTGACTTACATGGAAAAGAATATTGGTAATAATATATTAGACTACGGCCTATGACAGGTTTATAAATGTAAACTACCGATGCATTGTTTTACAACACAGCTTGACTTTCCATTTATGTCGTTACACGTACACCCTTGGTCCTGCTATTTTTTTAATCTGCTATTTTACCATGACTGCATAGCGAAACCTTGGATTGAAGATCATAATCGACCTACAGGCTGATCATGATCTACACCTGTCGAAAAGTTGTATTGATAGCCATAATTGCTGTAAACGACAGGATGAACTTGTAATTGCAACTCGCAAATAAATAAATATACATTGTTCTACTGACATGGCAAACAAACACAATTTTAAATAAAAAATTACCAGAATTCGAAATATCAATACACTTTTGTTTCTTTTTAAAGAAACTGAATCCTTGGAACAAAAAAGGCGACGAGGAGCACATTCCAGTGACAGAACTAAAGTCTCGTTTGGATGGAAAATTGGCTTTAAAGACTGTTCCAGATCAGAAGTTTTATCTTGCGATGGATTTCAACAAAATCGACAACTATCACTTTCATGATTTATCGTATTACCCAATTTCAGCAGTAGAGAGGCCCAAGCATCTGTACATGCCACAGATCAACCACGTGACCATGACCCTGCCACCGTCACCACCATTGTCACAACATGCTGATTTAGAAGAGGTAAATATATTATGGTGTTCTGTTAGGTTAATCGCCTCTTGAATATTATTTGGCGATAAACGGTGATGCGCTTAGTTACTATGACGATACGCGAAATTACGATGGCTTCAAATGATGTTTTTTTTCATCGTAATTTCGCTTTGTCATTCAAAAAATTGTTAGCGAGAAGGAGGTGGCCTTAGCAGAACACCATAGATATGAGAAAATCTTCAATTAATCCTAAGTTGCTGGTTAAGGTTAAAATATAACAGCTTTATGTAAGTTTGATATTTACGACAGTACATGTATATTCAGTCTCAATATTGAAAACAATTTAAATGACGACGAGTAAACATTTTTTGCTTACTAATAGGCGGGGTTTTTTTTGGTTTTATTCTAGAGTTTATTTTGCAACCACGAAACAACTGGATCCCGGAACTGCACAGAAGAGTTCTGCGAATGTGTTTACCGCCTTCAAGTTCATCTAAACGATACGGTGGAAATAGTTATGATCGACGAAGGGGTCACTTTCAATGCAAACCACCCTATGCATTTGCACGGTCACAAATATTATGTGGTTGGAATGGACAGGGTATGTTTCAGAGCTGTAGTTTTACTTCTAAATAAAGTTATTTATTTTATGTTTTCCAGTGAATTATAGAGTTTTCTCAGTGAAATAAAAGTGATAATCCACAGTTTTGAAACAGTGGATTACCATTTTTATTTTTCACTGTTTTGACAATCTTTAGCCCGGATTTACGTCAAACGGTATACCGAGCGTTATTAACGCTGGAGACCATACGACGATGACGTCGTTAAAATGACGTCTTTGGCTATATTTTCTGATGACGTTTCCCGCGATTTTCAATGTTTTAAGAAACAACCAATAAAAGTAGGTTTTAACCAAAAATAAACGAAATTGTTGGTACGGTGTAATCACTTAATTTCATCGTGAACACAAAGAGTATTTTCACCGGGCTGCGCCACCAATACCGGCCCACTGTGAAATGGACGGTTCCAGTGTTTACGATTATATTCAAATTAACCGCTGGATTACCAAGACCACACTGGGACACCGTGTCCAATGGTTGGCCTGGTTTGCAAAAAGAACACGTGGGTTTGTTTGTGATACTGTTTGTGAGCGTTGACCTACCCATAAAAAAGAAAATAACCCTTAACAGGCTTGGTGGCTTTAAAATTTGTCATAAAAAACCGGAACGGTCCATAAACGTGACACCGAAACCAACAATTATCCTCTATAGCATAGTTTCACTTTGAAAATTATTTCGGATATTGTACATTTGAAGACGTCAAGTACCCAAATATTTTACAGAAATAACAGCACGTCATCATTATCAGCACTTTGAGACAATGTTGATGTCTTTTTATGAATTGAGTGAAATTCTTGCAAATATATGATGGCCATCTTTGGCACCATCTTTATTTACACGAAATACCACGACGGGAATTACTTGAAACTTAATACAGTGATAGAGCACAATAAGGGAAAGTGCAGTGCCTAAGAACCTTAACTCTACCTTGCCTAATTTTTTTAATTATCCCACTTTGTTACATTTTCTTGATTTTTTTTGTCCTAATCATAACTCCAAAAGTGCTGAAGGGAATTACTTGAACCTTAATACAGTGATAGAGCACAATGAGGGAAATGCAGTGCCAAAAACCGTAACCCTATCTTGCCTTCCTTTTGAATTATCCCCCTTTATTACATTTTCTTGATTTTTCTTGTCCAGAACTCATCTCCAAAAGTACCGAAGGGTATTACTTGAAACTTTATACAGTTATAGAGCACAATGAGGGGAAGTGCAGTACCCAAGAACCTTAACTGTACCTTGCCTATTTTTTTAATTATCCCTTTACTACATTTTCTTGTCTTAAGCATAACTCGAACAGTACTGAAGGAAATTCCTTCAAATTGTAAATAATAAGAGAGGACACTCAGGAAAAGTGCAGTGCCCAAGAACAATAACTCTGTGTTGGTTTTTTTAATTGACTCCCTTTATTTATTTATCTTGTACAGAGCCTACTCTTGTCCGCAGCATAGCTCCAAAAGTACTGAAGAGAATTACTTGAAGGAATTACTTGAAACTTCCTACAGTGATAGAACACAATGATGGAAAGTACATGCCAAAGACCAATAACTCTACCTTGCCTAATTATCCCCCGCCAATTACTAATACTTTATTAAATTAGAACCTGTACCATATCCTTACTCTCACCTCAAATTTGTTGGTCATAGAAAGAGCACTCGGCGGGGGGATGGCCATGTCTAACATGGCTCTTGTTCATAATTATAACAGGTGATTTCAATTTATAAAGCAATTTGTACAGATAACAGTTGGTTCCGTTGGTAAGATTTCTTTCTTGGTAACATAAGTGCTTCAAGTAATTGTAAGTTCCAAAGTGATAATGAAGTTATTTATAGTATTTTTGTGTTGTTCTAAGTTAGGAGAATCAACTTCATTGGCAGATATAAAACAACTTGATGAGGAGGGAAAACTAGCGCGAAATCTTGTTGATCCGGTTGCCAAAGATACCGTAACGATCCCAGACGGCGGTTATGCTATTCTGCGGTTCCATGCAGACAACCCAGGTACAATATTAATGTGGAATAAATGTGTTGTTATTTTTCTTGATTCGTTTATAATCCGACTCATGCCATGAGTGAGATAGCCCTTGTTGTAACGAATGCTTGACCCGTCCGAAAAAATCAGTGTACATGTAAAACGTATTAGAACTTACTTATTTAACAATTTGAATGTTCGATGTTTCCAAATTCTTTTGCTTTCTTTTAGTTCTCTTTATAAATACAAGAATAAATGAAATGAATCTTAGGAAAACTATATGGGCTACAGCGAAGTAAATTGCATACTAACAACTATTTTGTCAGAATCACTCCTTGTCCGCCAAAGTTTCTTCAGATCCTGTACGGAAGAGGTTAAGTGGTGTTACAATGTAATAGGAGTAGTCATTTAGTAGTCGGTTGTTTGGCCAGGGGATTAGCCGTGCAAGCGATCGTTCATTCCGCTGCAAAAATTATGCAAAAGTTAAACAATTGTAGATATGCATGACATGTGTTTTGTTGGCGCAGGTTCAAGCTTGAAGGAAATTATGGCCCTTTAGTTTTCTGACGTCTCACTATGCCGAAGAGGTTCTTCAGATATTAATATACCCGCTAACTATTGTATTTTAGATCTAGTAACCCTGTCTCGAGAACTGAAAAATTCACTTATACACAAATATTTTAAAACAAATTATTACATTTCATATTTTCAGGATTCTGGTTTTTCCATTGTCATATAGAATTCCATGTAAACATAGGAATGGGCCTACTAATCCAAGTTGGAAGTAAGGAGGATATGCCAAAGGTGCCCAAGAATTTTCCAAAATGTGGCAACTGGAAATTCAGTGGATATGAAGAAGACAAAGGCACGGAGATAGAAAAATGTGTTAGTGGTGGTTCTAAAGTCAAGGCTGCTGCACTTTTGCCCATACTACTTCTTAGTGCCGGTGTCCTGTTTATGTTTTAGATGAGCTGTTATTCCTACACAATATACAGTCGGCAAAAATAAGCATGCGCAATGTAGTAAAAGTAGTCCCCAACATATAGATCCTAACGAAGATGATATGTTATTTCTGTATTATAAACAAATGTACAAAGGGTATTTTTGGAACTTTAGATGATAGAAATCCAGCTTAAAGAATATTTAATGTGAGGGAATGGGTCATATCAAACTGTAAGCCAAATCTTACAAATAATGAAGAGAAATAAAGACAGGTTGAGATTTTGATAACTGTAAAGTGACTCATTGGGAATGCGGTACTTTTAATCTTGCTTTTTATGTACATGCTTTTAGATAAAAGATTTTATATAATTATGCGTTATGAAACCGGGTTTAGACGCCTCTAGAGCCGGGACGTAATATAGAATCAAAAGCAGTGGCACCTATGTGTTATTTTCCGCCCTGTGACTTTATAAAACATGGAGACTATCTTAACCAAATTGAATAATCAGCCGGACTGTAAGTAACTGAAATATAGTTGAACGGGCGTTTAACCCCCTATGTGTATTTTAATACCCTTTGTGCAATCATCACCAAACCTTGCCCCATGATTATAACATTTTATTCATTGTCCTCGACTTTGAAAATATATTATATTAACACATGTAATAAAACCTTTCATAGAATTATTTCTAAGATGCTTTCTGTAAGAATTTGAAAGGACTTCTCTTCTGTTTTTCATATTGTACAAAACTACAACTGAAAAAGGTTCCGCGCTCAAACTGAGCCGAGCATGAAACACGTTTTATAATCATGAAAGAAGTTTTATAAGCACAGGGCCAGGTCGAAATTATCATGAGCATAAAATCTCCGCTATGTTCTATGACCAGTCTGATCGCTAAATGCGCCCTTGAATTAACGAAACTTAACCAGATTAGGGTAGCTCCTGAAAAAAGCTAGAATTTCATTTGCTAACATCTTTAAAACATTTTGTCTGTTTTCATTGTATTTACTAGAAAGTATGTAATCCTACAGATTGTTGGAAACAAAAAAATGCTGGTACATATGATAACAAAAATAAATAGGTCAAAAGGTTTAATCAAAGTTCTTATTTGTCTTCACATTTTGAGCAACAAGAGGTAATCCCTTATACACCTTACTTTCAGTGTTTTTTTATACATTGTTCCCTGCTTGAGAGAACCCATGTCGTAGTTTTTTGAAAACATTTTTGTTTCAATTTTACGACCATTATTGTATAGTTATTGGGTATACTATTCTATAAAAACACATGTAAAAGTCTAAAAGTAATTTGAAGACAGATGTCAAAAATATATGTCACAGTTTCCTCAAGCAGGAAATAGTGTATAAAATGCGGCGAAACGTTTTGGAATATGGAGCTACTCCTAACTTCAAACCTTTTTTTAAAGAATGAAGATAGGTACATGATTTACATTTTTATCATATCTATTGACTTATTTCCTTTTGTTAACATGAACACCATCATTTTTTTTATTTGTTTGGGGTTTATTTATGTTACCATACTTTCTACATATATTAAAAATATAAAAAGGTTTGAAGATTTTGGCGAATGGAAATCTAGCTCTCGTCAGGTGCTAACTTAACACGGTTCATTTTCTGTATGCAATTTTTACCAAATTAACCAGACGTTTGCTGTTTCATTTACCTCGAACATCACACACTGTCTGGTGTCTTTCGTGGTACGCTTGTTGTAGTTTTATTAATATTTATTTTATAATTTCTTATAATCAGAGATTTATATACATGCATATTTTATAACATGTGTACAGAAATGGTATACTTTGTATGTTGTTCTTAGTCTCTCATAACTCTTTAAGAGTGGATTTGTACATTTTATATGATTATATATGTTAATGTTTTACAATATGTATGTACAAAAGTGAGACTATATAATAAAATAAATCTGCATGATCAAGTTTTCTTTAAGTGAAATTTATTTTCTATATCCGACTGTATTTACTATTTGACTCCATTGTTACCACAGTAGCAAAATCGCCTGTTGAACCATCTCTACGAGATATTGCTTTAAGATGTCGTTGACATCCGTTATATAGTTTGGAAGCTGTCCGAGTCTTAGTACAAAACAGTCATTTTGATAGCTCAACATCCTTCTACAGCTTAAATTGATGATAAAGATATTTTTCTTTTATCTTTCTATATTCTATAGAAATAAGACCAGTCTATAATAACATATAATGTATTCTCAGTCTCAATATTAGATCTCACAGTGTGTCTTGCACGTACTGTTGTTCGACTGTTTAGACCATGTTATACTACCGTGTGCTATTCTGTATTGTCACATACCCTCTTTGACCATAGTCGAATATTTCCAAATCTAAATTTGAGACGAATTGTAGGGCTGGTAGAGGATGCTCCCCGACCCCTATCACGCCTATGATGGGGATAATAAATGAGGGGGTCTAAAGAACGTCGCAAATTTGAGCCATGACTGAATATATCCAAATTCAGATCTGAGATGAAGAATTTTTCACAGCATCCGATGATACCACGATGCTGTAAACCTCGAGACGCAATAGTTCTGACTTGCTCTTGAAACGTTTGCAAATACGCGCCAGAGTAAGAAAGAAATGCATTTTGCATTCTTTGAACTTACCGACATACAAGTACAAATTTACAAAAGAATGCAAGTGACAGAGGTAGGAACCTCCGAGGAAGACAGGCCGAGTTCATTACGTATTGTGTCACATGTCTCGCTGACAGCGAGGTGTATGCTGATAGGTGCTTGCAGGACGAGGTAGGCCACAACGATGTATATTACCGCTTGAGTTGTTGCATACTGACGTTCGCTTATTTTGTCTGGGTTTGAAAACTGACCAGCAAATGTTATTCTTTCCATAGCACGTATATTTCTGACATGCCTCCTTGTTATACAGTAGATGTATATGTTTCCAAGTACCAGTATAATGTCGTAAAAGATCATCACTCCAATAAGCGCAAAGCGTGTCATTCTTGTTGCCTGCCAAAAATCACAATTTAGCAACTTCCAGTCGCAATGCCTTCTAATACCGGCGGCAAGTATGACGATAATTAACACGGTATGAAACACCCACAAAAACGAGATAATTAATTTTATTCTAGTCATATTTAATCGTTTGTTGTATTTTAGATTTGTTATTAGTGCCATGACTCGTTCTAGTATGATTGCTGTAATAGATGCCGAGGATATATTGTTCATAATCCCGATTAGAAACACTCTGGTGTAGTGAATGATATTGTTATAGTACCCAATGCTGTAAATAGTCAGCTGCATAATTGAAAAGAAGACGGAGTTGAAAGTATCGCTGAGGATAAAACTGATGGAGAAATATAAACACTGTCGGGGTATTCGTCGGAATTTCTTCAAAACAGAGACAGCAAGGATGTCTGCTATTGCGATTATTACACTAACAGAGACCAAAACATAGTTCACAATTAGTACTGCTGGTCCAAGTGTCCTCGTAGAAACGTCAAAAATTGTTGTACTTTCAGGAATTCCTTCTTCAGTTGCCACAGTGAGAGGAAAAATTGTAGTCGAGTGTTCTAGTGACATCTTATCTACCAAATCTAAAATTAGTAAGAGCAAACTAAAATCATAGAACTTACATGTTGAGGGCTCGATGCAAATTCAATCATTTATACAGCCACACTTGCCATATAAGACCAGACAAGGGATAAATAAAAGTAACCAGGCCACTTTATGTACAGTCGCGTGAGATTAGTGCGGGCACTGCCAAAATATGCGCATGCTGACTTTCATGCACTACAGTTTCATACGCATTATGCTTACTTCTTTTTTAAAGAAAATTGGCTATTTTGAAAGACTGACAAGTTTTCAGCTTTCAAAAACATTATTTAAAACTTTTTTTGAGTCTGAACATTGCACCGTTTTGTTTAATATTTATCACACATTATATTTTAGTCCAACTTGTAAAAGGATTAAATTTAGTTAATGTACCAGAAAACAAACAGTGAATGAGAAGTCACTCGCCAGGTCTCAAAATGACAACTTTTCAGATTTTTTAAGAATGAAAATTCTAACAGATTGGAATAACGCATCTTCGATTTTATCATTCTGTCTCATTTACAATGTAGTAGACACAAAGCATCAAATTGGTTTTCATTGTGTTTTTTTTTCCTGAAATTTTCTTTTTCTCAACAAAACCATTATTTTAAGACAAAAGGTTTTCAAGTCCCAGTATGATTTCGTAAAGGATCATCACCCCTACAACCGCAAACCGTACCATTCTTGCTGCCTGCCAAAAAAAGAAACAACACTATTTAGCAAGTCCCAGTCACAATGTTACAGTAATGACATTTTTTCATGAGGGTCAATATTTTGTTATAAATGAAATAAGACGATATGAATAACGACACCTACCTTGATGTTCGATGTTTTGACTTACCATTAATTTTATATCAGCTGGAAAATAACACTCTCTCATGAAGTTATGAGTGAAACGGTCGGTATTCCGAAATGAACTTATATATAACCCAGAGGTTATATACATGCTCTTCTTCTTTTTAGTATGACCCTGATAATTACGGGAATAGGTAATGTTCTGATTCTTTTGTAGACCTATCAAAAAAAACAAAAATGTTGTGAACAGCGGCTGTAAAACGTGTGAATGAGTTGACAACCGGGGAACAGAACAGTTGATTAATAATATTTATTAAATATGTATGACAAAGAAATTACTAAGTACCTATATTCAGGTTGTCTATATGCAATATCAATTTCAAAGAACGGATATCAATTAATATTGACACATTCTAGGACAAACGTGATAGAGTAATATTTATATATAATAGAGATATAACCGATGCGACCATATTTGAGCATATATGTAAATTAAAGGAAATAGAATGTATTCACTAACAGGTATGTTCCATCAATCTAATATAATACAATACGATACGATATTAATCATTTACAATGTTCATCGCCAAATATGAGGTTATTATACCAAACCTGAATTTTATTGGACGAGTATATGTGTATACGGGTGTGAAACCCGCTAGCCGAACCGAGTCCAAATCAGGCTTTACAGCTATTTACGAGTCTAACAGAATTCGGTATTGCTCTCAACAATGTATAATTATGACCTCTTTATTTCACATCACCACCGTTATGTACAACTGCCATCATACGTTTTCAGAATGATTAAATAACGAGAGAGAATCAACTGGGAACTAAATGTGAAATACTGAAATGGTAGGATGGGTGAAAAAAGAAAGAAAATTCTCAAAATTTGCTTCATAGCTAAGATCTAATTTAGATGGATAGTAAATGGTCTAACTAAGAAAATTAATACCTACACCGATATTCACTTTACGGTTTGCGAATACCCAACTCCCAGCTGGCTGGGTATTCGAAGCTAGCTGGTAAATATTCGTTTTACGTTTCGCGAATACCCAACTATCATGCAGTTAGCTGATTTATCGAAGCTAACTTGGTAATGGCCTTTACTTATGCAAAAACCAAACTCATAGCTGTCTAGATATTCAAATCTAGCTGGGTATTGAATACCCAATACACAATTCCCATCTTACTGCTAACTCCAAGTACAGAAACGCCATTTTCGCCAAACGACAGATTCATATCAAAGCGCTGTGAGCGCTGAAGGGGCTATCTCCCCGAAAAACATTTTGTGACCTACGTGTTTTGCGCTGAATCTTACCAAAAGCGCGGGTCGAAATGTGCAGAAGACGAAATTCAATATATGACACAGAATGAATGATTCACAAATATATGGGTGGCAGGGAAGTTTGTTTTATTATAAAACGTACGTTAAATGAAAAATAATCACATAGTCAACATTATAAATTGTTTAAGCCAATAAAAATAAAAACATTTTGTGACCTACGTGTTTTGCGCTGAATCTTACCAAAAGCGCGGGTCGAAATGTGCAGAAGACGAAATTCAATATATGACACAGAATGAATGATTCACAAATATATGGGTGGCAGGGAAGTTTGTTTTATTATAAAACGTACGTTAAATGAAAAATAATCACATAGTCAACATTATAAATTGTTTAAGCCAATAAAAATAATTCGATCTTCGCTTTGTACAACTTCAAGCGGTATGATCTGATGATGTGGATCGAAAATTATTGTGTACCAAGGACAAGACCTTGAAACAGAAATAATTAAAGCAATACCAGCAATGAAATATAAATACAGTACTGTACAATGTGTATAACAGAGAAAACCAAAAATGATTCTGGGTTACCTTGTAGTTGTAATCGGTGAAACCGTTCACTGGGCCTTGACATGCAGCGTCCTCGATAAATGGCGGGTGATTTTGATCACGTGAGTTCCTTCTCATTATATCTTTTTTTTAGAGAAATTTATTTTTAGGTAAATACACTCAGTTCCAAAAGAAAGTGTGCACTTCTTAATTTTAAATATTTCAATATTTAGCAGACGTATCGGCTTCAATTTTCGCACACTATATCTCATGTGTATTTGTCATCGAATGATTGCAAAATCTACAACGTGGTATGAAAAGATTTTCAGTGTATTCGGTTAGACGTGATTTTGCCTGATTTGCACGTGCAGCCCGAGGCAAATGTACATGTCACCGGAAACGTGTATGGGGGTAATCCTTACGGCTTATACAAAGGGAAAATCACATTTGAATTCACATCGGTACACAACGAATATGCCTAGATTGAATGAAAGTCAGCGAATTCGAGCATTAACGATGCTTGCTCGCGGCGACAACGTAACTAACGTTAGTAGGGCGTTAGGATGCCACAGAAACACAGTAATTCGGATGCGCCAACGTTTCCAGCAAACGGGTGGTGTAGCAGATCGCCGTAGATCTGGTAGACCTAGGGTAACAAATCAACAAACGGACAGGTTTATTACGTTCACGCTTTCAAACAGCGTCTTGTACTACAATCAGCAGACAGACCGTATTGCGTCGCCTCAGGCAAGCTCGGGCGCCCATCCGGGCTAGGAGGCCTTATGTGGGGCAGGTCTTGACAGCACGTCATCGGGCTGCTCGTTTACAGTGGGCCAGACGTCATTTCCGTTGGGGGCGACAGCAGTGGGCTCGAGTTCTATTCTCTGATGAGTCTAGATTTAATCTTAGTCACCATTATGGTCGCACGCGGGTTTTTTTGGAGAAGGGGAGAGCGTTTTTGCGGATTGTTGTCTCGTGGAGAGGGATAGATTTGGGGGTGGGAGTGTAATGGTTTGGGGTGGGATTATTGGAAGAAAGAAAACAAATCTTATTGTTGTACGCGGCAACCTCAATGCTCAAGGCTATGTTAACCAGATTCTGCAGCCTGAAGCAGTTCCTTTCCTACAAAGACATGGGCCTGCTATTTTGATGCATGACAATGCCCCTCCCCATGTTGCACGAATTAGTCGACAGTTTCTTAACAGAAACTACGTCAACGTGCTACCCTGGCCTGCGGTCTCACCGGATATGAATCCGATAGAACACATCTGGGATCACCTTGGTAGAATGGTGCGATCAAGAGGCAACATCAACAATCTTAGGGACCTTGCAAACGCCCTAATTCAGGAATGGGATAACATTCCCGACGTCATTATTAGACGTTACGTAAGGTCTATGCGAGATCGCATTGCCGCTTGCATCAATAGCAGATGTGGGCACACACGATACTGACTAAATTAACATCAGGATTGCAATTAAAACAACGTAAGTTTCCAAACTGAACACAGTCTGATTCTCAGAGTAGCCTTGCAACTTTGATTTTAACACCCCGTCTTTTCTCGTTTAAAAACAACCACTTAAAACGAGCGCAACTCAAAATCTAAAATGTTCGCCATATTGTACGTAAACAGATCTCAATTTTGGTACCAAATATTTAGCCTTTCAGAAAAGTAGTCGATGTAAAATCACAGAAAACAAAGTGCACACTTTCTTTTGGAACTGAGTGTATATATGTAATCGTTCGTAAATAACAAAGTTGTCAATGAAATAACATCAGAAATTTGAAAATCAAACTACAAACTCTTATATCGAGCTCCGTACGTTTCCGTAAATTTCCGTAAATATCCGTACTTTTCCGTGATATGCATATGATTATCTTCCGTAATCAGCTAACAGCGCATTAATTTCTAAAACAGAAAAAATGTGTAATGCAGCCCGTAAGCTATATAACTGCCTGCAATCGCTTGAAGTTGTATGTACTCTTTTTATTTCAGTCCCCAGGCCAAAAATCAGATACGTTGATAAATGATGGGTACTCATGTCAACAGAAGATATTCATCGCTGGATCTTGTTGGTACATGTTCAATATTACTAGGAAACTATCATTTACTGCAAGCATAAAACATTTCAGGTTGTGAATGTTGAATCCATGACAATAGAAGTAATTGATTCAGGCTCCACTCTTTCCATAACTTTTTTCGTTAATCTTCCTTTCATGATTTTTTTGTAAAGGGAGAAGCTTAGTAAAACCAGTCTCCAGTGTATCAGAGATTAAAATCAAAGTACCAGATAGACTTAAAAGCCATAATGTCCCACTGTGCACCATGTCCCAGAGTACCCCAGTCTCCCAAACTTGTGACGTAATGTTATAAACATTGTGACGTCACTTTCCAAAACGCATTGTCTAAATATCGTTTGTCTTTATAATTTTGGTAAGTTTGCATTTAGAAATCTACCTTAAAGCGCAAGACAGTATGCAAGAAGAAGTTTCTACCATGAGACATTTGGTTGAGCTGAGGGTAACTGTTTTTGCGGGAACGAGGCTCTGCCGTGTTTGACAGGAAAAATCTATATGATTCCGATAACTGTCACATTAAAGAAAACAGCACAGATTACGATATTATTCTGTTTCAGAAAATCACATTACATGAATCTTGTAAATTTTTCTGAAGTGGGCACTATCAGGGGCGTACCTGAATTAAAATGAAGTAGAAATCTATACGCACAGGTGTGCTCGGGGGGTCCGGGGGCATGGTCTCCCGGAAAAAATTTGAAATCCAACATTGCATCTGGTGCATTCTAGGGGCCCTTTGTGCACGTACAGAAAACAAACTAGGTATAACCACATGCAAATTTATTGCATCACCTGTATCAAAATTGACTCGGTCCAATTTGAAGAAAAGGAACACGTCGTCCCAAACACAGGTGGAAGGAACATACCTTTGACTTTATAATAAATCCAAAAAAAATGTTTGTTCATAGCTCTTAACTATAGACAAGGTTCCAAAACACGCTAGATCTATATGAAAACAAGAAAACTGTGATACAAAACTATCACAGCGGGCCTTAGAACAGTGTCTTAACTTGATAAGTTATTGCCAAGTCCCAATTATTTTTTTTCTCCTTTCGCGTGATGTTTTGTCCAGCTTCCTACTTTTGTAACATAAGCAAAAATGTTCCACATATTACAACTTATATTTTAAAGAGACTCAAGACGAACATCAAAACCTGGTGTAGTGGTTAGTAAATGCATGCATATGAAATGTATGCAACCATTCACGCTACACTCAGCAATCGAGTAAATATATTGTAAGCTACTGATTATTAGTAATTGTATTATACGCTATACATTGAAGAGTGATGTTTACCCATTCTTTATCTCACTTTCTTGGCCGATTTTCATTCATTTCATAGTATGTGTGCACAGAACTATCCACTACTTCACTTAAATCCCGTTTGACCGAAGCTGGTGTACAATAATAAAACTGCTAACTTCTTTCTAAACGTGTGCAAAAAACTATTCACAACTTAACTTACATATACATTTTCCAAAGCCGTACTTAACTTACATAATATACATTTTCCAAAGCCGTCCTCCATATAGCATTTCGCTCCGAAAAACTCTTCCATTTCTTTCAAATGTGAGCTACGTCAAACAAATTTGGACGAATTTAAGTGGGAAATGATAGCCTAGAGCTTTAAGACAAAGTTAACTTCAATTGAAAATTCCATGCCGTTCAATTGAAAATTCCATGCCGTTCAATTGAAAATTCCATGCCGTTCAATTGAAAATTCCATGCCGTTTTCGTTCTACGCTGGTATAGCGATTTTCGCTCAAGCCAGAAAAATGTAACACATTTTCCGACGGTGATTTTCGCTAAATTCTCCAAAAGTCAACCTTTAAACGTTTAAATGTATTATGATATCAGTTAAGACATCAGTGCATTTGTTTAATAAAGATTAAGAAAAAAACATAAGAGAGGGGTCAATAATTCGTACTTTTGAGTCTAATTTCTTGCCAAAAAAATCATCGTAAGGGGAATTAGATGGCGTTGTGATTTTGAAATTTACCATTTTGGAATCACCATTCGGATTTCAACACAATGACAACGATAAAGTACCGAACTTCAAAGGGAGGTAAACTTGTAACTTTACACTGTGCACAGTATACTTTATGGAAAAGTAAGCGTGTAAATAAATTTCCATTTTTTTTTTCAAATCATATTATATAATGTTTTTCAGAAATAGGTAATTAACCTTTTCAAAAACGGACATGTTCTGATGAAATTAGCCCTTACCCCCCACAGTCTTTAGTTTTTATTGCATATTTGGACTTTTTATATTTTCACCTTTTCTGACGAAGTATACGCATTGGCGTACGTGCGTATGCCTGGAGACGCGCCTGACTATATCTCTTTAATTTGTCACTCAGTGTACCTCATTCTACAGTCTGCTCAAACATTTGCTCATTTTTAATGGTACACTTTAAAATTTGTTTCATTTTTATCATGCTGTCATCTTTCTAAAAGTGCATTAAATACACGGCGATGCAAAGCCGGAATGTGGTAATCGGCTCCAAGACACCACAACATAGCACTGTTGAACCGTATATGTCCCGGAACGTATATATCACACGTGTGTGATATATTCGACCGTAAATATAACACTGTTTATGTGACTATTCGTTTGGTCTTTTTGACAGTTTACTCGAAACGTTATGTCTCATAGGTTGTGATATTAAAGTGCAGAAAGTACAATTAATCTTTTTGCTTGTCTTCCAGGAAGAGGTCGGAACCGATCCACAGGGCCGGCTATGCAGTATATCAGTTTCTCTGTGTTTAAGTTCCAATAAGTGTTGATCGCATGTCGTTTCCTTAGACTTTCTTGATTAATCATGTCATTGCATTTCGGCTCTCCACTTACACCTATATGCATGTAATACCTATATGGATGCCTCCCAAAATCGTTCATTTCGGTTTTTATTTGCCTTTTTCTCCCTGGGAGATATTCGTTTTCGTGTTCCTATAAAATTCGAAGTCAAACGTATAAATGTGCCATATACGTTTCACGCGACGACTATTTTCGACCGAATATACACACGTGTGACATATGCGGTCGAATTTTTTCTCTCGTGTGATATATACGTTCCGGGACATATACGGTTCAACATAGCACTCGGGTCGTCTGCGACTGAGAATCAGTTATTACGCCACGGACCCGCTCATGTTTGATAACGTCTAAAATGTACGAGCCCTTGCATACGAAAAATCGAAGAATTTGTAGTCTTATGAAATATACTTAATGTGTATATCTTGGAACTCGGTAATCATTGGTTAAGTTGTTTATACTAAAACCTATGAAAATAAAATATCATTGACTTGCATGGAAATAGAGATTCCAAACCTACCAAATACTATGAAACACAGAACGTCGGAGCTTCGTTTGTTTCATGAAATTAAAACGGATAAATTTGAATTGTTTATAATTGAAACAACGAAAAGGAATATCTAATTATATTAAAATGTCATCCGTTCAGTAATTCGAACGTATATTCTCCACCAGAGGCATGGGGTATACGCCTCATGTACGACGACGTCAAACTGTGATCATTACGTTCTCGATGTGACGTCAGTAAATGGAGTTAGGTGTACTGCGTCTTTTGAAAAACATATCATAACTTATCCAAATTGACATAAAAGAAAGATGAAAGGTTGCTCTTTTTATTTATTGATTAATTTCAATTTTGGCTTTTATGAATCTAAGAAAAGTTTTTGATGTGCGTGAAGTTAGCTGCCAGTTGCCAGTTGCCAATTCAATGCCAATTCAATTGGCAATTGGCAACTGGCAGCCAACTTCACACTCATGTTGCCAATTCTTCTTCACTTACAAATATTAACCAAAAACAAAATTGTTATTCCACGCGAATTGGCAACTGGCAACTGATTGCCAGATACTTATTCGATTTTTATGTAAAAAAGTTGAATTGGCAACTGGCAACTGGCAACCAACTTCATATTTCAGATGCAAATTCAACTTTCCCTTGCAAATAGCAAATTCGTTCAACCTCGCGAATTCGTAACTGGCAACTGGCAGCCAGATGCCAATTCGACTTCTGTCTGTAATTGTTCAAAAAAAAAGTGAACTGGCAGTTCACAGCCAGATGCCAATTCGTTCAACCTCGCGAATTGGCAACTGGCAACTGGCAGCCAGATGCCAGTTCGATTTTATGTAAAAATATGAATAAAAGTTGAACTGGCAACTGGCAACCAACTTCATATTGCCAGTTGCCAATTCGTAAGGTTGATCGAATTGGCTATTTGCAAATGTAAGTTGAATTGGCATCTGGAATATGAAGTTGGTAGCCAGTGGCCAGTTCAACTTTTATGCAGATTTTAACATAAAATCGAATTGGCATCTGGCTGCCAGTTGCCAGTTGCCAATTCGCGTTGTTCAAATATTTTGTTTTGGTTAATATTTGCAAGTGAAGACGAATTGGCAACAAGAGTGTGAAGTTGGCTGCCAGTTGCGAGTTGCCAATTGAATCGGCATTGAATTGGCAACTGGCAACACGCACATAGGTTATTGCATGAAAGGGCTCAATTATTATACCTTACTATTTAAAAAGAATGTTATAGTATGGCGAGTATGATACAAATTTATATACAAAAATGTAGTCTTTGACACTTCCATGTTCATATGAACTTCTAAAAATCTTACAGTATCGCTGTTATCTTTTTAAGTACTTTATCAACTAGAAAATGTATAAATACATCTTCTGCATTTTTTTTTTTTGCGTTCCGCAGGCGAATTTTCTCCACGTCGTGTTAAGAACCCTTCCTTGCGGGTTGAACCGGCCCGTGAGATTTAATTCTAATTATTTTATTCCCGACCAGGCTAATATAAACCGAAAGTAATAAACAAATTTGCTCATATAAATATTAAGGTATGCATTATTGAAATGTATGTAACTGTTGCTTTACATTTGTACCAGTGCAGTTTCATGCAAAAGGTGATGTATTCACCCAGAATGTAACTTTTATCCTTTTTCATTTCTTTATGTTGATATTTACACTGATTCTTCTTTGAAAAATATTCAAACTGTCCGATCTTTTGTTTCTATTTTTCTTCCGGTTTGATATGAGTGTTGTTGATTTTTCTTACAAGTCCACTTCTTGTTTTGAAGAATTGTTAATACATAAATTATTCAGATGTTGCATATCCCTTTATACAAGGAGGTCCGGGTGCGATACCCTAGCTCTTAGTAAATAGACCACTTGGTTCTTTAACGTGCTCGGTTTGAAGCACCTATACACACGGAACCCATTTTCCCTGGAAGGAACAAGTACTAGGTCCAAAATCAGTGGTTGGAGACACATAGAGCATCTAATAGATTTCCAGTGCCCGGACCGGAACATGAACTGGGATCTCTGGATTGACAGTCCAGCGTGTTACCACTACACCATCATGCAACCCCTAATGTTTTCTCGTCATGTACTACGACATCAAGCCGTGGCCATAACTGGCTACATCTGATCAAAAACAGTACATGCATTCTTCAAATTTACAACAGGTTCCTCTAATTTATTAACTTTTCCAAATTTTGACACTTATATCGCTAAAACAGATTTTAGCAGGCAATTGCTCAGCGTCCTACTGCTACTGCTGTGCTACTACTACTGCTGTACTACTGCTACTGCTGTACTACTTTTACTGTTAAGCTACTGCTGTGCTACTGCTACTGTTAAGCTACTGCTACTGCTGCTGAGCTACTGCTACTGTTAAACTACTGCTACTGCTGAGCTACTGCTACTGTTAAGCTACTGCCACTGTTGAACTACTTCTACTGCTACTGCTGAGTAACTGCTACTGCTAAGCTACTGCTACTGCTGTGCTACTACTACTGCTGTACTACTGCTACTGCTGTACTACTTTTACTGTTAAGCTACTGCTGTGCTACTGCTACTGTTAAGCTACTGCTACTGCTGCTGAGCTACTGCTACTGTTAAACTACTGCTACTGCTGAGCTACTGCTACTGTTAAGCTACTGCCACTGTTGAACTACTTCTACTGCTACTGCTGAGTAACTGCTACTGCTAAGCTACGGCTACTGCTAAGCTACTGCTACTGTTAAGCTACTGCTACTGCTGAGCTACTGCTACTGTTAAGCTACTACTATTGCTGAGCTACTGCTAGTGCTAAGCAACTGCTACTGCTAAGCTACTGCTACTGCTCAGCTACTGCTACTTCTGAGTTACTGCTACTGCTAAGCTACGGATAAGCTACTGCTATTGCTGAGCTACTGATTTGCTAAGCTACTGCTACTGTTAAGCTACTGCTACGGTTAAGCTACGGCTACTGCTAAGTTACTGCTACTACTGAGTTACTTCTACTGCTGTGCTAAGCTACAGGTACTGCTAAGTAATTGCTCCTGCTGTGCTTCTGCTACTGCTAAGCTACTTGTACTGCTAAGCTACTGGTACTGCTAAGCTACTGGTACTGCTAAGCTACTGGTACTGCTAAGCTACTGGTAGGTACTGCTGTGCTTCTGCTGCTGCTAAGCTACTGGTACTGCTAAGCTACTGGTACTGCTAAGGTACTGGAACTGGCAAGCTAGTGCTTCTGCCAATTTCACGTTTCACTGCTAAGCTACTGGCACTGCTAAGCTACTGGTACTGGTATGCTACTGGTACTGCTGTGCTACTGCTACTGCTACTGCTACTGCTAAGCTACTGGTACTGCTGTGCTACTGCTACTGCTACTGCTACTGCTAAGCTACTGGTACTGCTAAGCTACTAGTACTGCTAATAAATTGGTACTGCATCAAGTATTTATTGAGATATGGACTCAGTAGCGCTATACATTACGCACGTCTATGGTTGATGACGTGACCGCTATTTATAGTAATATATATCTGTTTTACCAGGAACGTAGAATCAACTGTAAATTCTACGTTCCTGGTTTTACTCGGTATTTTCCGGATCAATAATTCCGGAGAATGCCGGAAAGTATGATCATCGTAATGAAAAATGCACCGCATATAATGCTGTATACACCATGTATATAGTAGAATGGACCGAACATAATAAAAAAGAAAATGCCGTTTCCGCCATGTATATTACCAAATGCATTGCGTACATTGTGTTTTATGAACAAATAACTAATAATTCACCACGTATAGAATTAATCGCAAGCACTTCATATATTTAAACATCTATCACACCTATTGACAAACATACACCTTATAAAGCTAAAACTACTGCATATAATTAGAATACCACCGCATGTATCGAAATCATGACTGCATACAATGTTATTTGTACTGAATATAATGTTGTTTGTATTGCATATGACGTTGTTTGCAAACCATATAATGGTTATTCTGCTGTATCTGCAAGTTTTTGCACTGCATATTATTAAATTACCACCATATATAAAGGAAAAGTCACTGTATATCATGAAAAATGTACCATGTCAAATGAAATATGTACCTCGTATACATGAAAATGGACTGCGTATAATACAATACAACATAATAAGACAGTAAAGGCGTTCCATAGCTAAGCTACCGGTACTGCTGTGCTTCTGCTACTGCTAAGCTACTGGTATTGCTAAGCTACTGGATCTGCTTAGCTACCGGTACTGCTAAGCTTCTGCTACTGCTAAGCTACTGGTATTGCTAAGCTACAGGTTCTGCTAAGCTATGGCTACTGCTGAGCTACTGCTTTTGTCAAGCTACTGCTACTTCTAAGCTACTGCTACTGCTATGCTACGGCTACTGCTAAGCTACTGCTACTGCTAAGCGACTGTTACTGCTAAACTACTGGTACTGCTGCGCTACTGTTAAGCTAATTTTAGTGCTGTGCTTCTCCTACTGCTAAGCTACTGGTACTGCTAAGCTACTGGTACTGCTAAGCGTGTGCTGCTCTTAAGCTACTGCTACTGCTAAGCTACTAGTACCGCTTAGCTACTTGTATGCTAAGCTACTGGTAATGCTAAGCTACTGGTACTGCTAAGCTACTGGTACTGCTAAGCTACTGTTACTGTTAAGCTACTGTTACTGCTAAGCTACGGGTTCTGCTAATATACTGGTTCTGCTAAGCTACTGGTACTGCTAAGCTACTGTTACTGCTAAGCTACGGGTTCTGCTAATATACTGGTACTGCTAAGCTACTGGTACTGCTAAGCTACTGTTACTGCTAAGCTACGGGTTCTGCTAAGCTACTGGTACTGCTTATATACTGGTACTGCTAATATACTGGTACTGCTAATATACTGCTACTGCTAAGCTACTGCTACTGCTAAGCTACGGGTTCTGCTAAGCTATTGTTACTGCTAAGCTACTGCTACTGCTAAGCTACTGCTACTGCTACTGCTACTGCTCCTGCTGTGCTTCTGCTACTGCTAAGCTACTGCTATGGCTAAGCCACTGCTAAGCTACTGCTATGGCTAAGCTACGGGTACTGCTAAGCTACTGCTTCTGCCAATTTCACGTTTGCTACTGTTCACTGCTACTGCTAACTTCCTACCGATAGTTGTTAGTGATCCAATAATCTGATTTATAGTTAAGGTATGACACTCCTAATACTCACTTTTTCAAATCTTTTAAAACTTTTTATTTTCATCAGGTACATCTATATCTTACGGTGCCCGTGAAGTGACATGTGATACATTTTTTTTATTTCGTAAAGTGACATGTGATACATTTTTTTTATTTCGTAATAACGACATAAAAAAAATGTCTCACATGTCACTTCACGGGCACCGTAATATCTGGACTTGTTTCTAAAATTTTAGAGAAATTTACCGTCAATTAAGAGTGACAATTTTTTGACAATCGCCCCCACACAAAAAACTTGCTCAAAATGTATATGTGTCAGAGAAAGAAAAATAAGCATTACCACATTTTAAGTTATGTATTACTTGAAATCTAAAGCATTTTAAGGCGCAACAGAATAATAGTAAAAAGAAAATTGACAGCTTTTAAAAGAAAATTGTAATCAGTTGTTGACACAGACACGAGTAGTCCCTGGTGTTTTTTTGCTTTTAGGGGGCATGGAATTAAATCCTTTAACCTTTTTGTACTTTACTTCAAACAATATAAAACATTCAAGAATGTTTACCGTTTAGTATCTACAAAAATTAACTTTGAATTATTAATAAGCAGTTTCAAAATTTCAAAAAAACCGCGATGTTTTCTATAATAGAAATGTCTTAATGAGCTTGATTTCTTTTTTCTTTTCAAATATTCTGTACATTAAAAGGCCCAATAAAATAAAAAATAAGTTTCAACACAAAATTGATAAAACAAGATTGTTCCAGTGGGGTTTGATCCTGCGACCCTATGTATCACAACGAGACAAAAAATATAATGCAGACTTCATATCCACTTCACCACAGTGGAATTACGAAACTTTCCATGTAAAGTTTATATAAGTTTGAGGACTAGCTAGTAATGCATGCTGGGATATGTATTGAAACAGAAAGTCTTATTAGAGATCTAATACCTTAACTATTCTGCGGAACGTGACGCGAAGTAAAATTCATATGAAATAAACGTTTATATATAATAGCAAGTTACATGAACGGTGGGTAAACAGTGTAATAATCTGATCTTCTTCCTGCTATATAAGAAATTATTTTGGAAATTTCAGTTTAATTTCAATAAAAACAAGACTAAAGGGTAAGTTACAACAATTATCTGTAAATATTTATTTTGAAGTATATTTTTGACTTTGAGTTAATTTATTACTGAGGGAAAAAGTGGAAAGCAAAAGTGTGTCGGTCTGTAAACTTTAATGGTAGCAATGTTCATCGTCGCCTAGTTAATACAGTCACACCTGTCTTAAGGACACGAGTAAATAATATTTTATCGTCGTCTTGGCACATCGATTTCAATATAGAGCACCATACAATAAAACACATACAATATTTTCTTATTTACTTGATTTAATAACTCTCCATCTGCGCTCATCTTTTATACATTGAAAAAAAAAGATCCATCTTTTTAGTTGAAAACTGTCCAAAACACATTTTCTGTAGACATTTGTAAACATATTTTCTATGGTCGCTAGAAATTTGAGAAAACAGTGCTTGCCAAACATCTTGTTTTATGATATATTATATAACAAGGTAACCATTGTGACCAGGGATCTTCATTCTCAATTTCTTATCTACCTTTTGTATTTCACCTACGTCCTTAACACACCGTACATTTGTCTACAACAACAACTTTCTCTAATAACTCCTTCATATTCGTCTGTTCTGTCTAACTGAAGCCTACTCGAATAACACATAATATTATTCAGTAATCATAATCAATTACAAATACTATACGTATCTACTAGCATAATATAAATAGTTTTTGTTTACTCTAAATATTACGTAATATGAATTTGTTTAATTTATTTTTAAAATAAAAGGTTCTCATAAATAAACTGCAAGCGCACTCTTATATATAATCTGCTGTTACCAAAGTGATTCATATTTCATTGTTAAGGAGAGAGTTTTTAAGCTTAGAGCTTTCTACTCGATCCTTGCTGTTATTTAACAGAAATCTTGTATATAATGCATTCCTTGAATAAATACTGTTTAAACCAAAAATACAATTGAAAGAAATGTTAGTGTAATAACAATCATTAAAATATACTTTACATTCACTATTGAATTTACCGTGTGCAGGTTAACAAAAGAGTATGAAATTACACGAAAATTCATGTTTCTAACAATAAAAATGCATTAGTTAATCGGTAAAATCTCGAACGTATAATTATGGCACCGGATATTGTTACAAATTATTTCGTTTCAAAGAGGCATACAATAAAAGCATTTTACATAACCTCAAAATATTTCTTATTCAAATTATTCAAAGGATTGCCACCAAACCTCAAGTTTAAACGTTTGTTAATTTACCTATACTATAAAACATATCTTACGGTGTTCTACCTCCGTATTAGTTAGCGAATAACAATTCAAGTTCCATTTTCGCTCTCTGAATTTACTAAAAGTTATATTGTGACAGGGTGCTTTAAATATAATTTTGTGACAAAATGCTGGTTTATTTTCATTCAGATGACGACCACAATGGTTTGGGGGATGATTTTAGCTGTGTCAGTGACATTGACCCTCTCTTTCGTTCAAGTGCTCGGCCAAAGTACCAAAGGTGAGCCTCATTCCGTTCTGGCACATTTTAATGAAATATAGCCGCAGGGATATTAGGTCCCAGCTACCGTCGTTCCTTCAACATGTGAAACGAATGAAATATTGTGAAATTCAGAGTTTAATATTATCTCCGAGATGTGATTGTGTTGTTACTGCGTGAAATTACCTACAACGTAGCCTAGCAGTGAAGTTAGGCATGGCGGCAAAGGGTCGTGAAGTAATCAGCGGCTTAGCAGTGAAGTTAGGCAGGATGACAAAGGGTCATGAAGTAAGCAGCATAATGGCCCAGAAGTGAAGTGATGAATGGCGGCAAAAGGTCATGAAGTAAGCGGCCAAATGGACCAGCAGTGGAGTTATGGTCTTGAAGTGGTGCGGCATTGGAAACAGACAATATATTTATATTGTTGAACACAATGACTGCAATTATGTTGAATATAAAGATACCAGACTGAAGAATTCATTTCCCTAGATAAATTATTTGTTACAGTACATCTTAGCCAAAGCTGAGGCAAAATATTTTCATTTTACATTCGTCCTAATTATAATATAATTACTAGTAACTTATATTTCTTTTTCTCTTTTTTCCTAGTTTTAGAGTCATACACGTCACATCCCTGCATGCGATCTTGTGAAGTAAATCAACCAATGAACTGTCGCTATGAATTTAGTTTAGGGCTATATTATACCCTCTCCGATGCCTGTTATAATTGTCCATTTAATAAGACGGACTGTTTCCGCCCGCACTGTGTCTCGGCTGACGGAGTGTCACGTGGTGTTATCGTTGTGAACAGAATGCTTCCTGGACCCGGAATACATGTAAGCAGTAAAAAAAATTAAAAACAATATAAACCCCGCTATGCGGAAACCAGTTTTATACCTTTGCAGCCAGCATGGTCCATGGTCAGACCGGACATCAGTGTTCAAGTACAAATAACTTCAGTAACAAAATAACACTAGAATAATTAGTAATTTAACATCTCTGCACAAAAAAACTGTCTTGCCTTTCTTTTCACAATGACATTTTAAAACATATAAAAGCAGTGAAGTTAGGCATGACAACAAAGCGGCATAATGACGTAGCAGTGAAGTAAGGCATGACGGGTCCTCACCTGCTAAGCAGTGTTCTCAATGGCCAGTCATCCTGCCTAACTTCACTGCTAGGCGATTATCACTCAATGGCACTGCTCTGTCATTTATTGTTGTGTTTAATATATATGTGAATCCATTAGCCATTGCTTCCCTTAATTTTTCTCTTTCAACTTGTATGTTTACACATACAAAAAGATACCAGGCATCGTGCGAAAGCAGGATATCAAGTGCAACAAGCTAAGCAAAAATCTGAAACATTTCGAGCAGCTTCCAGAAGTACACGTGTATTAAACTAATGTGAAGAAGAAAGCGTCATATCTCTGAAGAGAGACATTTCTATTTTGTTCAAAAGACTGCAGTATAAATAAAATGAAGGATAATTATTAAAGTAGAATTTAAAAAATATGAAGATAAATATTTCATGTTGATTAATAAAATATTTTTATCTTTCAAAGATATCTGTAACAAAACAGCTGAATTTGCATCTTTGCTTGTCTAGTGAAAATGTCCCCCCTATCGAAACAATGGGAAAACGTTTAAATATGCATGAATAAAACCGTCATAACTTTGCTCAAAATTTTCTTATTATAATAAAAAAGGTTTTTTCCCTTCTTTCAAATAATATTATATATCAGTGATTCCTATCATAACGCTATTTTTATACAAAATAAAGCTTGTCTAGCGAAAATGTCCACCGACGTTAAATGTTCTAAGATACGATTTACCATACTATTATTGCCTTTATTTGTCGAATGAACAAAGACACACTTTAGATACTATGAAGTTATGTTCATATATGAGTAGTTTCATGCATAATTATTCATAATCTAATGTACTTTCCTTTTCAATGTCATCTCAGATAAAATATGTATGTGTGTGTTATAATTTTAATCAACTGTTACATTTTAATTTAATTAACAGTACTTTTTTAATAAAAAATGATGTGGTCATGAGTTTGCTTGCATTTTTTTAATGAACAAAATGTCTTTTCTCCTTTTAGTGATACTAAATTTACATGTCTGCGAATTCTAAAAATCGGGAATTTTAAAATGAATAAAAATATTTAATGTTCAACGTCGTGTGACACAACGAACCGCAAAATCGGACATAACATCTCTTTAATGCAATTTTCTCTAGGTATGTGAAGGTGACACTATTATTGTAAATGTTGTAAACGACATGGAAGGAGAGGGAACCAGTATACACTGGCATGGAATTCTTCAGCATGGTTCCCAGCATATGGATGGCGTCGGAATGGTCACACAATGCCCTATACCAATAAAGGCTGAATTTGAATACAGGTAAGAGACACATAAGGGACTAAAAACAAACACAGGGCCTTGAAAAATGGCGGCTTGCATTATTAAAATATACAGAGTATTAAAGGTACACCGTCAGTAGGCATACCTTTAAGGCCGTTCTAAACTTTCAGTCGGCCAAACAGATGTTTACAAGCCTTGTCTTCCAAGTGCCAACCGATCTGTTACAGTCTTACCATGCATTCAAATGCCATAGTAAAGAGTAAATTTAGATTGTCAGTCTCTTCAGCAACATGTAACTTACAATGCCGCTTACACCATCTCTGAGATATCATAATAAAAACCAGCAGAAATTTCTGACCCTATTTTTCCTCAGTCAGTTTTTCAAACACCGGTATTTTGAAACTGTCTGATTAACTATTTTCTATTAACTGAAATCCTTAATATCAGTACTTTGACAATAAATTTTATTAAATACATTTGCACTCCATGGCAGGTACAACTACCCGTCGTGTTCTGTTTTGAGAGCTACCCGGCATGAATGTCATAACAGACAATTCTAAAGCATTTTACTTTTATATTTTAGATTCAAGGCTGATAATCCAGGAACACATTTCTGGCACACCCACACTGGCATGACGCGAGCGGATGGAGCTTTCGGTGCTTTCGTAGTCCGACAAGCAAATGAGTTCGAGTCCCATCTAGGTCTGTACGATGAAGATCTACCAGAACACACAATGTTGGTACATGATTGGTTAGCGGACATGAGCATCGAAACGTTTGCACACCATTATTACGCAAAGGGAGATAACAAACCAAAATCGATGCTTGTCAACGGTAAGCTGCTAAAATGACCTCATGATTGACTGTATGAAGTTTTCTAAGTTTTCAAATTAATTTCTTTCAGAAGGTCTGATACCCACGATGCAAAATATACGTATAACTACAAATAGAAATATGGCAGAACACTATAAATATCTCATATTCATATGACAAACACATTGCAAATTTATGACTGCTATAAATGGCACTATAGATTTCTACGTTGAACTTCGTAAAACACTAGGCCTATTTCATACGACCACAATAATTCATGCTTAGCCTATGAATCTAATAAGGAAAATTGTGGTCCGTTTAAACAGCTGAAAATTTGGTATAGAGTCAACATTTCTCAACCCATTGCGCCAAAAGAAAAAAGCAAGATAGGCTTACAGGGAAATGAAAGTACAGTTCGACATAGTATGATTGGCTTAGTCTTTGATCCAATCCACGTCTAAATTAAACGATAGAGCCAAATGCGACAAAAGCGTCTAAGCGCCGTTTTTTTAAAGTTCAAACAACCACACTACTTTACTAACTGTTTTTTTTTATCGAACGTCTTTACTTTCGAAATGATGATTCGCTGTTCAAAATGTATGCGGCTTTGTTGAGAGAGAATGTAATTCTGTTCATAGGTTTTTACGAATTTTAAATTGTATAGAAAGGTCATCTACTTACAAAGACGTCTATCCTTTATTAGCGCATGCCTAATGTGGTCTTAACTTTGATGGTTATCTGTTTAAAAACACGAAGGTTGCATTTATGATGCATATAACTTATTGATAGACTTTTGTTACTGACAATGGGCTTTTGAGTAAATTCAGTGAAAAAAAATGAAAATACATATGTATGAAAATATGTAATAAAAAAAGTAAACATGCGCATTAAGATTGGTGGGTATGTTATATTTGTATATTTAAAGGAAAGGGCGTCTTTAACAATACGGACAAAACAAACGGTTACAGGCCCGTAGAAGTTTTTCACGTAGAGAGCGGTAAACGATACCGATTTAGGACAATAAGCAACGGAATTCTATATTGTCCAATACAGGTCAGTTTTACACAATTTATGTGGCCTTTATTTTCTGTGAGAAAAGTAGTAGTCATTTTGAAAATAAAATAGTCAGTAGTTATATTACGGAATGAAATATTAGTTAGTGGCTTCCTGGTTCAAAGAATGATGTTACTGTTTAAACTTAAAGGCTATTCTGGATCAGAAAAACCGGTGAACTGGTAAACTCTCTGAAGCGGTTACTCCCCCTTACAGTTGTGGCAAAATGTTCGGTAAGCTCAGTTATAACTCCTTTATCAAATGCCATTCCGGCTACAAACGATTAAAATCCAATCAATTTCAGATGTCCCCTATTAATTTTGGGGTGAGTGGCTCAAAGTTCAAGGTCAAAGTATTCTTGCATTTAAAGATCATTTCCGCTCAGTGACTTGACAATGCTTTGACCGAAAGTCTTCAAACTTGCAAGGAGTGTATAGTAAATGAAAGGTAGATTATCGCTTCTGAATCACTTGATAAAAGGTCAAGGTGGAAGTTATGTTGTGTTTAAAAACAGTTTTGCTTAATACAAAAAGAAATGTACTACTCGTCAACCATTTATCTTAGTGTCTTCAAACTTGCCCGGATTATTGCTTATAATAATTTAATGACCCTGTTAATTTTGAGGCTTGCGGGTTAAGGTCAAGGTCACAGTGACAATACATTTAAAACCATATCAGTTCAATAACTCAACAATGCTTGGAGCTAAGGTCTTCAAGCTTATAAGGAGTAAAGCTTATGAAGAGTAGATAATTCCTATTGAGTAGTTTGGGGCAATGGGTCAAAGTTCAAGATCAAAATTGCCCTTCCATTTAAAACTGTTTCCGCTCAATAACTTGACAATGCTTTGACCTAAGATCGTCAAACTTTTCAGGGTAATAGTTTATAAATAAAACAGACGATCTCTATTGTTTTAGGGTATCTGGGTCAAAGGTCGAGGTCGTAGTGACGTTGTGTTAAAAAAAAACTTGGAAAACCATTTGACCTATTGTCTTCAAACTTCCTAACGTTATGGCTTATGAGACGTTGATGATCCTTGGTGATTGTGCAGTCAGAAGGTCAGATGTCAAACAATGCTTATGAATTCATTTATTAGGTGATGAATTAAAATAACCTTCTTTATACTACCTCGACACACTCTCTACAAAAAACTGCTGTTTCTTGTGTTGCAGTCATGGGGGATATGTTTTACAAAAATCTCTTGTTTGGTTTGTCTGGATATTTTGGTGCTCATTATGATGTTATGACTTACATGTATACTATAGGTTTCGGTCGACAATCATAACCTGACTATAATAGCATCCGACGGCAGCCCGTTTGATAAGATTGAGGTAGAATCATTCAATATATTTGCCGGCGAGCGGTATGACTTTGTGCTAAGCACATCTCAGCCCATCGGCAATTACTGGGTCAGAGTTCGAGGACTTGCAGATTGTGGAGTTAATCAAGCGAAGCAGGTAAGTTACCATTGTACTAGAGAACTAAATACCATAAAAGTATAATTAAAAGTGAACCCGTTTATTTTACATCGATATTTTACACCTTTATTAACTACACTTGTATGCCCGCGACGATGAAGAGGTTTATATCTTGAAGCCTGGATACGAACCCTTGACCCGCAGATAATGAGTACGATGCTTTACCCCGACACCGGTACTGTACATCTACTGCAACAGATATGCCAAAAGAACATACTTATGACGTATAATAAGCCATGAATAATTATATCATTTGAAATGCTTTTGTGATACGTGTATATAGTTATGTCGTTTTATTATATTAATTATATATAAATCACTTTACTTTGTTAATTAGGCTAATACTTAATTAATTCAACGTAGGAAGGGATTTAATAGTAAGAAAAGTTATTCAATGTACCTGAATTGCTGTAAAAAATCTATTGTATGTAGCCACCATATTTCTGGAATACCTAGAATGACCCAATCTCTCCTGTATTAGACTAAACTGTCATTGAGAAAAAATTCCCGAACTTTTTCACTTATTTGCTTGGCATCCCAAAAGGTATAATGGCGTCATCACATGTAACTTGACGTCACACGAGACCAAAAGTTAGGATCTATGAAAAACCTCCTGAAGAGTATAAACTTATTAAATTCTTCGCTAACGATCAGTTTAGTGTATTGCGTAGTGTTGGCACTTTTAGTGCATTTGATTACTTCGATAAACAACGAGGGTGTGAGTAAGACATGTCTCATTTATTGTCATTGATTTATACTGGAGAAATGTTGCAATATTTTAAACCCAAACAGGTCGCCATATTAAGATATAACGGTGCCCCTGACGAAGATCCAACCCGGACTATTACTTGGGAGGACGCAGACAGAATGGGAAAGGTATAACCTATAAAAAATCATTTCCACTTCAATAACCCTGCTGGCATATTTGGAAAGGAATACCGGTAATGCTATATTAGACTCTAGTGACAGGTAAATGTCAATAACCGATGCATTGTTTTGACAGCACAGCCTGACTTTCCATTAATGTCGTTACAAGTACAACCTTGTGCCTGTTAAATTTCTCAAATCTGATACTTTACCATGGCATAACTGTAGAGCAAACTCTTGACTGAAGATCATAATCGACCTACTGGCTGATCATGATCTACACCGGTCGAAAAGTTGTGTGGATAGCCATAATTGTTGTTATCAATATGATGCACCTTGTACATTACACATAATAAATATACACTATCATGGCAAACAAAAATAAAATAAGAAAATTACCGAAATTCGAAAAATTAATACATTTTTTGTTTCTTCTTTAAGAAACTTAATCCTTGGAACATAAAAGGCGATGAGACCCACATTCCACTGACAGAATTAAAGTCTCGTTTGGATGGGAAATTGGCTTTAAAGACTGTTCCGGATAAGAAGTTTTACCTCGCGATGGATTTCAACAGAATCGACAACTATCACTTTAATGATTTATCGTATTTCCCAGCAGTAGAGAAACCACAGCATCCGTACATGCCACAGATCAACCATTTGACCTTGACCCTGCCACCGTCACCACCTTTAACACAACTTGCTGATTTAGAAGAGGTTAATTTATATGGTATTGTGTTAGGGTCGTCGTTTTGGTGATAAACGGCGATGCGTTACGTTACTATGACGATACGCAAAATGACGATTGTTTCACATGATATTTTCCATCGTAACTTCGCGTTGTCACGCAACAAAATGTCAGCAAAAAAGGAGATGGCCTTAGCGGAACACCATAAATATGAGAAACTCTTAAAATAAATAAATCCTGATACGGTTAAAAAATAAGAGCTTGCTGATATGTAAGTTTGATATTTACGACAGCATAATTATGCTATCTCAAAATTTATAAATATTTGAATGACGACGACTTTAGATTTTTCGCTTACTACTTTTTTCTTGTTTTATTTTAGAGTTTATTTTGCAACCACGACACAACTGGATCCCGGAACTGCACAGAAGAGTTCTGCGAATGTGTTTACCGGCTTCAAGTTAACCTAGACGATACAGTGGAGCTTGTTATGATCGACGAAGGGGTCACTTTCAATGCAAATCACCCTATGCATTTGCACGGTCACAAATATCATGTGGTTGGAATGGACAAGGTATGTTTTAGAGCTGTAGGTTTTACTTCTAAATGAAGTTATACCATAGTCTTATTTCGGGAATTATTTCGGATATTGGACATTTGAAGATGTCCAGTGGCCCAATAGCATACAGAAATATCAGTCAGCAGGTTATCATTATCAGCACTTGGAGACAATGTTGAATTTAGTAAGATTCTTGACCTTCACAAATAAAACCAAAGTTGCTATATATGATGGCCATCTTTGGCACCATCTTTGATTTCACGGAACGCCACGAATTTTGAATTTATGTCCGCAGAGCCAAATACTGCAGATTTAGCATTTTGCATGCCATAGAAGCTGCAATCATGGAACTAAGTAAGAATGACAGGTATGTTTCGATAAAATATTGGATTAGTTTGGATATGGGTCATCTGAGCTGAATAAATAGGTCACTACGTCGAATCTTAGAAAACATTGTGCATGTAAAAGGCTGATTAAAGTCTTGTGACTACACTGTAACCAAAATGTTATCCCCAATTCTCATGAAAGTTGGCCAGCATGATTTTCTTCCTGAACTCTACATTGAGTTTAAATTGGGTCACGTAGGGTAAAAAACCAGGGCATTAACCTACTTCATAGAAAAAGATAATGATCACTATAAACTCTACAATTTGATTCCGATAATCTTACAAGTTAGTCAGAAGTTTTGTCTTGATAATCTCTAGGTAAAGTTAGAAAATAGGTCACGGGGCGTCTTAACTAGGTCATCAGACCGCATTTGGTACCCAATTATCCTGAATGTCGGTCAGAAAGTTTGTCTTGATGAATAAGTCGACTTCGAAGCTGGTTTACTAGGTGTCAAAAACTAGGTCACCTGGTCATATCATAGAAAAACCTTTCAGTGTACGTGTAAAAGGTATTAGAACTTACTTAACATTATTTTACCATGTGTTCATAACGTAGGACCAAGTCTGTGTTGCAGATGTTCTCAAGTGAGCGACAGAGGGCCATCTTGACCCTCTTGTTTTTTTAAATCTCGTTAATGCGCTTATTTATATTTACATGTATAACAGGTGATTTCAATTTAAAAAGCAACGTGAGGAATGTTTTTGTACAGATAACAGGTGGTTTCGCTCTTGGTAGTACAAGTGCTACAAGTTATTGTAACGTCTAAAATGATAATGAAGTTATTTATAGTAATTTTTGTTCTTAGTTAGGAAATTCAACTTCGCTGTCGGAGATAAAGCAACTTGATCAGGAAGGAAAGTTATCACGAAATCTTGTTGATCCGGTTGCCAAAGATACCGTAACGGTCCCAGACGGCGGTTATGCTATTCTGCGGTTCCATGCAGACAACCCAGGTACAATGTGGAATAAATGTGTTGTTATTTTTCTTGATTCGTTTATAACCCGAATCATGCCATGAGTGAGATAGCACTTGTTGTATCGAATGTTTGACCCGTCTGAAAAAATCAGTGTTCGTGTAAAAGGTATTACAACTTACTTTTAACACTTCGAATGTTCGATGTTTTAAATTATTTTGTTTTCAGTTAATTTCTCTTTATAAATACAGGAACAAATGAAATAAATCTTTGGGAAACTATTTACCTGCGTTACAGTGAAGTAAATTGCGTACAGACAATTGAACTATTTTGTCGGAATAATTCCTTGTCTGCTAAGGTTTCTGCAGATGCTGTACGGAAGCGGTTAAAGGGTGTCAATAGGAGTCATTTAGCAGTAGGTTTTTTGGCCGGGGGATTGGTTGTGCGAGCAGTTGTTTATTCGCTGCAAAACTTTATGCAAAAGTTGAAGTAGAGAGAGAAAGTACAACTTTGAGGGATTCGAGTGAAACAGGTGACCAACATGAAGTGTAGATATGCATGACATGTGTTTTGTTGTCGCAGATTCAGGCTTGGAAGAACTATGGACCTTTAGTTTTCTGACATATAACTTTTCTACAAAGAATTCTCAGAAATGATAAAGTTCATCAGATGTTAATATATCCAGAAATGTTCATATTAAAGTTAAGATTTAATGGGCCTGTTACCGGGAGCTTAAAGACTCCCTTATACACAAAAATCTTAAAACATAATTATTATTTTTGATATTTTCAGGATTCTGGTTTTTCCACTGTCATATAGAATACCATGTAACCATAGGAATGGGGCTAATCATCCAAGTTGGTAACAAGGACGACATGCCAAAGGTGCCTAAGAATTTTCCAAAATGTGGCAACTGGAAATTCAGTGGCTATGAGGAAGAAAAAGGTGTTAGTGGTGATTCTAAAGTCAAGAGTGCTGCACTTTTGCCCATACTACTTCTTAGCGCCGGTGTCCTGTTTATGTTTTAGATGATCTGTTATTCCTACACACTATACAGTCGGCAAAAATGAGCATGCGCAATGTAGTAAAAGTAGTCCTGTTTATGCTTTAAATGATCAGTTATTCCTACACAATATACAGTCGGCAAAAATGAGCATGCGCAATGTAGTAAAAGTAGTCCCTAACAAATAGATCCTAACACGATTTTTCTGTTAGAACTTTAGGTGATGGAAAACCAACCTAAAGTATATTTGATGTGAGGTAACAGGTCATATCAAACTGTAAGCCAATCTTACAAATAATAATGAGTAATAAAGATTATGATAACTGTAAAGTGACTGTTTGGAGTGCAGAACTTTTAATCTTGCTTTTAGATAAAATGTTTTATATATGCGTTACGGAACTGGATTTAGACGTCTCTACTGACGGGGCGTACTATAGTATCATCAGCGGTGGCATCCTTGTGTTGTTTTCCGCTCTTTTACTCGAATACATTTTATCCAATCATAATCAAACCTTGTTTCAATGTTCATTGGCTTTATATCTCTGCCAAATTTGATTACCAGCCAGGCCCCGATTTCACGAAAATACTTAAGTAATTGCTTAGCTAAGTAAGTTATTTTGAAGTCTAATTGTCACTAAACTAATAATGTTTTTTTGTCGTCATTTGAAACAAAAGTATATTTTTTAATGAAATTAATATGCTGAAAGATCAAAAATATTATATAATACTAAATGCAATTCAGATTGAGCAAAAATTCATTTGAGTATAAGTTAAGAATTTTAAGAATCTTAAGAATTTACTTAGTGTAAATTACTTGCTAAAAACAACTTTTTCTGCACAAATTCTAACAAGTGTATATATAATTGTGATAAATGGGTAAATACAATTCTGGAAAAGTTTAATTCTTTAAATGAATATACATGCAAGGGGCTGATAAGTGTTCAAATAAGTCAAGCATGTTACTAAGTATTTACTTAAGTATTTTCGTGAAATTGGGGCCAGGTCACCATAGATTCTCTTGAGTTACAGTCTTTGGATTGCAAAAATAGTTTGCTCATTTTACACCTTGGTCGACGTAGCAGATTTTTTTCTATCATATTATCACTAAGCCTGCTAATATTGTTTATAAGTAGAGTATATCAGCAGTCAGATTGCAAAAGGTATTCCCGCGTTACGGCTATTGAATTGCTGAAATTTCATCGAATTGATACTGTCCGCTCTTTTACTTTTTATTCCTGGCTATCTAGCCAGGTTGAATAACCAGTCAGACTGTTAGTAACTAAAATATAGTTGAACGGGCGTTAAACCCATTTGATCTATTTTAATACACTGTACCCTTTGTGAAATCATCACAAAATTTTACACTTTGTTGTTTGCTTGAGAAAACCCTTGTCGTAGATTTTTGAAAACATTTTTGTTTCAAATTTACGACCATTATTGTATAGTTATTGGGTATAACATTCTATCAAAACGTATGTAAGAGCCTAAAATTGATTTGAAGATAGGTGTCAAAATTCTGTGACACGGTTCCCTGAAGTATGTAACAAAATAATTTGAAAGCGGGTGCTACCCCTGAATTCAGAATTTTCTTTTCTCTATTGTCTTATTTCCTTTTGTAATCATGACCACCATCATTTGATTTTTTTTCATTTGTTTGTAATTTGACAAGACCTTTACAATAATGTATAGGTTTCCATAACTTCTACATATTACATTGAAAAATATAAAAACGTTTGAAGATTTTGGCAAATGCAAATATAGCTTTCGCCAGGCACTACCTTAACACTGTTCATTCTCCGTATGCAATTTTTACCAAAATTAACAATTTTTTACCAAAATTAACCAAAATGTTTATGAACATAGTGCTAATAATTAACCAGATTGCCCAAGACCTATGGGATTATAATTGCAACGTTGCCTTTGCGGTTTCATTTACCGCGAACATTACTGATGTATTACGTGACAGCTTGTTGTATTTTTATTATTATTTATGTTATGCTTTTTTATAATCAGATATTAATATACACATATTACAAATTTTGTAGTTTTAAAAGCTTTCTATTAGTAAAATTTAGTTTCTCTCTCTGTTATTTTCTCTATCTTGCTGTATTGACTATTTGTACAGTAACAAACACGCCTACTTTAAGACAACAGTTGAACCATCTCTACGAGATATTGCTTTTAAATGTCGTTGACCTCCGTTATATAGTTTGGAAGCAAAACTACCTGAATTGTTGTCAAAATATTGCTATTATAGTTATAAATGACAAAAAGACGATACCCATGGGAGCCCTAAAGCCCTTTACCTTCGTATGATTCCGTACATCGTCGGAACCCTGTTAAACATTCCATCACCACTACTGACGAAGCATAGCGTAAAGAGGGGGAACGTGGGTATTCGGCGATGGATTTCGTAATGCTCTCGTAATCAGCCGATCTGAGTTTCTTCCGCTTTGAGTGCGGGAGGTCGTGGGTTCGTTCCCTTGCCGCGTCATACCAAATACATGTTGTGCGTAAAAATGGTACCAGTAGCTCCCTTGCTTGGCGCTCGCCATTAAAAGGGAAACTGGCTTCTCTTCTCTCATACCCTCAAGGCGATGGATACCATCAGGAATGAGGTATCGAGAGTGATTAATATAAGTTGAAGCCGCGGACTCAGGCCGGGCTTTAGGGCTGCAGCCACCCAGCTGGACTTGCAGATACGTTTTTGGCCGAGCTGATACTTTTGTCTTCTTTAATAAAGGGTTGACCTGTCAGTTATGCACACAGTGCATTCTCAAAACAAGTTACTTACTATTATCTGCTCGCGCTCGCGCTCGCGCTCGCGCTAATCCTCTGCCGGAGGGCTTGATAGCAACACCTTTGATTGTGCAAGTCAATTCCCCCGTAACGATTGAAATAATTATTGGGAATTAGACAAGCTAATAATTGTTTGATCCACCAATGAAAACGACATGTTTGAATAAGGACTGGTGTTGCTGAACGGTCTAGTTTGGATCGTTACAATTTCCGGGTTACATCTGAGTGGCCTGACAGCTCCAGATCATCAACATATAGAATATAGGTTTGCCAATACTGTAGTCCTAGTCGAAAGAAAAAAAATATTAAAAATAAATATTAACTAGGAAAAATTAAATAATTATTGATTATTATTTTCACTTACTGAACTGGTCGAGTAATTATAATATGTTCGCTGAAGATTTTGTTTCCCTGTCCAGAGCGAATCCATGGTCCAGTTTTCATGTCCTCGGGTCACAGGTTCGATATCCCGCACTACCACTAACCACAGGAACTTCGCATGCTCACAAAAGTAGAAAGAACTATTTACTAGTATCTTGGAGAGAAAAAAACTCTATGTAAAGAGGGGTTGTTTTTTTTCGCATGATACATTGTTTGGAATTCTCTGACTTTATTGTTGTTTCTTAGAGGTTTCCCAGTTATTTTGAGTGAATGTTACACTTCTGTAGTCATTCAACTTATAGGACTATCTTTTTTTATTATTCATGCCCCTTAACTCCGGGTATATAAAATCATTCCGTGTTTTATCAAACTTGTTCCTATTCTGAAGCTTCTGTACTGGGTACAATTCTGTCCTCGTAAGAGACCTAGATAGGTTAATAAATAGTTGCAAATTAGGAATGGTGTTTCTCATTTTACACAGATATATAACAATCTAACAATATGATGTTGATAATTTAAAGTTGAAGCAAGACTATATATACACTTTAATTACCGACTTATATTCTGAATCTTTATTTCAACTATACCGACTGATCAATCTTATCAATCAAAGTTGCATTGATTTCATCCAATCACAATCATGCAAGAATGTCATACCTTACGCTAAAGATTTCATTCACTACGCAGGAGGTTCTTGTTAAAAATCTTAAGCATTGGTGAGATTCGTTTACACTTATTGTACTTCTGAACTTAGAAATGATACTTTAGCAACTTCCAAAAAAGTAAGCACTCAATGAAAAGTATTCTCCAAGTCTTTTGTTATCCCCCCGCGTTGACGGAAGGAATATGGTGATGTGCTCCGTCCGTCCATCCGTCACACTTTTGTCCGGAGCATAACTATGAAAGCATTCAAGGGAATTTATTTAAATTTTACACACAGACAGAGAACATTGAGAGAAAGTGTAGTGTACAAGGACCTTAACTCTATCTTGTCCTATTTTTTAATTATCCCCCTTTATTGAATTTTCTTGTCCTGACCAAAACTCCTCAAGTACTGCATTGAATTGATTCAAATTGCATACATGCATAGAGGACATTAAGATGCAGTGCAGTGTCCAAGAACCATAACTCAAACTTACCCTGGTTTTGAGTTATCTCCTTTTATTGGTTTTTCGCATAAATCGTTTGTTCAAAGCGTACAATTTCTGATTTTTAGATTAGAAGTGCGACTTGAAAACAGAGAAAGTGCGGATGAATTACGTTCAACGCATTATAATTACTAATATCTTATTAAATCAGAACCTATACCATACCCATAATGTCTTGGTCATAGAAAGAGCACTCGGCGGGGGGATGGCCATGTCTAACATGGCTCTTGTTCGAATCAATATTAGTATTACAAAAAGACAATTTTAATTGCAGAATTTCATTTCTCAGTTATTTGTAGCATGTTTGTTATTTGCAACTTAATAGTCTTATATCATGCAATGCATACATACATTTACATAAATAACACTCATACATGTAACATTGCAGTCACATAGTGAAGTGTATAACAGTAGGACATAAACTGATGAATGAGGTGTTGCTTTTCTTTATTCTTAAAAGTAGGAAAACGTAAATTACATCCATATGAGGGACCTGGAGGGCCGTTTTGAGTTATGATTTGTGAGTTTTGACTTGCAACTTGTGAGTTTTGACTTGCAACTTATGACTTGTGACTAATGACTTGTGAGTTACCGAGGACTTGGCTGAATTCAATTTGTTAAAGGGCGTTAGTATCGCAATCTGATAACCGCGCAAGGATGTGAATTGCCTTTAATGGAGACATTTGATCGTTATCTATAAATTATCTCCCTTGCCAGATTAAATCAAAGGTAGACTAATATGCAAGATGGTTTTATCAAATGGAATCCACTTAGACTCTGTCGTTAATTTTCAAAGAGATGATCAAGTTCTAACATGGAAAATGTCTAACTTCATTGTTAATTTGATTGTCCGGACAGACAAAATTAAATACATCGGTGTTTATCGAATAAAAAATGTACGCAGGGAGGTGTATTTTTTCAGTTGGATTATCATGGTTGCAACTATTTTAACTCGATTTCTATAATATAAAACAAACAAAAATAGCGATGAAAGTGGAGTATTCCAAATGAAAGGACCGATAGTATCAGAGAACATTAATGGGAGATAACTCACTAAAGTCTGCAGTCGATTTGGAATGAAAATTATGGCTAGCCTGATCAAATAAGTGTGAAGTTGCAATTCATCACCTTTTATTTTAAAGATATTCTTCTTTAAAGATTCAGTTAATTGTCTTAATACGACAGCAAGCTATAAAGCAAGAGAAACAAATGGAGATTTCTTTATCCTCTGTGAAAAAAAGAACTTCGAAAAGAAGCGAAGTATAACAACCTTCAGAGTTTCATTATGGTCTAATTTTCTACTTTTCTCTGATGGAATTAGTTTTACGTGTATAATAAAGAAATATATGGTTATACGTGTGATAACAAGAATTGACAAATACTGAAAAGTTTACTAGCATGTGTCTTGTCTGTAAGACAAAGGAGATTCACAGAAGCCAAACTATTTATTATCAACAGTCCTTGCGATTTCCATGGCAGTATGCCCCTAATGAGTACTTCCTGTTTATGACTTTTGGAATACTTTGGCTTTTATAGTTGTGCACATTTTGTACCTTGGCGCAGTAGTAGAGTGTCCGCTTTTTAATTAGACCATAATGAAACTCTGAAGGTTGTTATACTTCGCTTCTTTTCGAAGTTCTTTTTTTCACAGAGGATAAAGAAATTTCCATTTGTTTCTCTTGCTTTATAGCTTGCTGTCGTATTAAGACAATTAACTGAATCTTTAAAGAAGAATATCTTTAAAATAAAAGGTGATGAATTGCAACTTCACACTTATTTGATCAGGCTAGCCATAATTTTCATTCCAAATCGACTGCAGACTTTAGTGAGTTATCTCCCATTAATGTTCTCTGATACTATCGGTCCTTTCATTTGGAATACTCCACTTTCATCGCTATTTTTGTTTGTTTTATATTACAGAAATCGAGTTAAAATAGTTGCAACCATGATAATCAAACTGAAAAAAATACACCTCCCTGCGTACAGTTTTTATTCGAAAAACACCGATGTATTTAATTTTGTCTGTCCGGACAATCAAATTAACAATGAAGTTAGACATTTTCCATGTTAGAACTTGATCATCTCTTTGAAAATTAACGACAGAGTCTAAGTGGATTCCATTTGATAAAACCATCTTGCATATTAGTCTACCTTTTATTTAATCTGGCAAGGGAGATAATTTATAGATAACGATCACTCCATTAAAGGCAATTCACATCCTTGCGCGGTTATCAGATTGCGATACTAACGCCCTTTAACAAATTGAATTCAGCCAATTTCCTCGGTAACTCACAAGTCATTAGTCACAAGTCATAAGTTGCAAGTCAAAACTCACAAGTTGCAAGTCAAAACTCACAAATCATAACTCAAAACGGCCCTCCAGGTCCCTTATAATCACTCACAAGTCATTAGTCACAAGTCATAAGTTGCAAGTCAAAACTCACAAATCATAACTCAAAACGGCCCTCCAGGTTCCTCATACATCCAAGTAACAGTGTATCTGCAATTAGTTGACAACTGCAACACTCAGTTTCAGAAACAACAGTCTCTGGCAGTCTTTTACAACCATATCCAAACATTGATGCAGCAATATAAATTATGCAGTATGGAACGCCTTTACTGTCTTATTATGTTGTATTGTATTATACGCAGTACATTTCCATGTATACGAGGTACATATTTCATTTGACATGGTACATGCACATTTAGATGGGGTAACCTTTTCGTGATATGCAGTGCCTTTTCTTTTATATATGGTGGTTATTTAATAATATGCAGTGCAAAAGTATGGATATACAGTAGAATAACCATTATATGTTGTACAAACGACGTTATATGCTGTACAAACAGCATTATATGCAGTCATTTTTTCGATACATGAGGTGGTATTTTTCTTATATGCACTAGTTGTATTCATACGTTGTATGTTGATTAATAGGTGTGGTAGATGTTTAAATGTATGAAGTGCGTTCGTTTCATTGTATACGTGGTGAATTATTACTTATACTAAGATAATAAATCAATATGTGTGGTGCATATGTCAATATACATGGTGTCAACAACTTTGTATGTAGTAAATACTTTTTAATTATGTTTGTTGCAAACAACTATATAAGCTCTACATACGGCATTATATGCGGTGCTTTTCCCATTATGATGATGATACTTGAAGACAGTCTCTAAAAATACTCTCGGCGGAAATTACCGAGCGATCTAAGAAAAAATTGCTATGACACCGTACAGTTAAAATCGAGTAGCGCTTGCATGTACCTCAAAGATTGTTTGTCTGCATGGTCACATAAAACATTGATATTTCTAAAGTACTGCACCAATTAGGAATATTAGTCAAAGCACATTATTTTATTAGCGGGCCAAATAGCTTATAATTATATAAGAAGCAGCGCCCACTACCTTACTTAAGGAGCAACCCTTCTTTTGCTGATAACTGTAGCCGTTGCAAATCACCACACGTATATATTTTATGTAAGAAGGGAACGCTGCTTCATAAATTTACTACCTTGGCATACACAACAAAACAGTTTGTTTGGGAAAAGGCCGTGACTTTATTTTTTCTTTTGTTAATTACAATTAAATTGTATATATAATGTGCTTAAAGAGACATTTAAATAAGAGAAGCGTTCCAGCAAAGATGCATGGAAACGAATTAGAAAACTGCGAGTATGCAGAAGACTTATTTGATAGACAAAAGTACTCGCCGATCCTGGAATATACCAAGTACGACCGTCTTTTTGTAGACAGGAGAACTATTCCGCGCTGTAACAGACAATCTCCGAACAAAGACTGTTTAAACAAACTAAACATCCTAACGTAGAGAGGCGGCAAGCCCAGTTCTGAACCAACATAAGTGTAAATTACATCTGTTCGTATTCAATGTTAAAGATTAGTACACAAGAGGCTTGCTCTATCCAACGCAGCTCAGATAAATTTGATATGCTTGTCAACAAGTTATTCGCCTTGTAAGTTCTCAGCGAGTTGTTCATTCGCAGACGCGCAAAATGGAAACATAAATATGTTGCATTTACATATATAGTAGCGCGAAATTGCAGAAGGCTGTATATGTAAATCCAAACATGTATATAATTATTATTACTGTAAAATTTGAAGCACACGAGTTGTTCATTCGCAGACACAACACAATGGAACGTATATATTTTGCATTAACATATACAGTAGCGCGTAACTGCAGAAGGCTGTATATGCAAACCCAAACATGTTAATAATTATTATTACTACGATATTTGCATCCGAGAAATAGACGTGTTCAGACCGACTCGTGATTCCTTTGACAACAGACAAGTATCTAAAAGAAGCGAGGGTGCACAAATCGACGAACGACCCGTACGAACCGTGGAAGAGAGGTGTCAGGAATTGACCCTTTATCTTACAGGCATGTAACAAAGTGGTACCCAAATGCAATTTAAAGCAGACGATAGGCAAAGCCTTCACTTAAACGGGGCCTGCTTCTCTCTAAATGTATAGAAGATCGACATTTTTAGTACTTATTAAAAGGTTAACACATAATATATATCTTTTTGAAAAAAAAGACAACAAAGAAACAAACGAACAAAAGAAATATGTCACGACTATATGATTTAAAGTTTTAACGTTTGCCAAGTAAAATTATATGTATATCCTTCACTGAGACACCAAAGCTGCCCAGGAAAAACTCCGCTGTTTTTAACAGGAAGAAACCTGTACCCGTGGCGAGTGCAAAGCTGTCCTCAGGATATAGGATGACGGGGTAATCACATCCGATGCCTTTTACATATTTGTTATATCCCTCATAGAAATTTGAATGTCATAACTGTTATGTCGCGCTTTCCTTACAACGTTCAATTGCAAGCATAGCTAACAAGTGTCTATGTACTGTCGATAATACTTCGCTCACTTGAGGCTTTTTACTATATAGCTTACTAGTGTATTGCACATAAATCCAACATACAATTGGTTCAATTTTTAAACAAGTTGTAATGTTCCATTGACTAAGGCGTTGAACTATAAATCTGAATGCTTCTTCTTGGTGAATCTTGATGATGGAATTGCAAACATCGGCAAAGAATATAGGTGCAACTCTGTTTGCGATAAAACAACTGAGCCTGAAAAAGTAAGCTAAACGGAAGAAACAATGTAAAACGATAAACAATAAAAGGGTAGGGAGGGAGGGATTTTTTGTCCTTGATGTGTTCGCTACGGCCTTCTACAAAGGTGTGGTGATTTATTGAAGGTTGCGTTCACACGGAAAAAGCGTGCAGTTTAACAATTATGATAAAATGGACTGTGCCGAATAAAGAAATATAAGGTGTCACGACGGACTTTCCTTACTACGGTTACGAAGTTATCTGTGTTTAAAGGCCCACAAAAATAATAGAGATTTATTTCCAAAAAAGAACATAAATCTTCCTAATTACCAATTGCTTATTGCAAATGACTAGATCTAAACTAGGTCACGACCAGCGGGTGCCTGACGCTTGTCTGATTAGCAAGTGAAAAGTCATAACTATGATAAACTGCATATACTAGATTTGCACTCTGTTGAATAATTATTGAAAAAATCGAACTTCAACAAAACAGTTAATAAGGGAATTACTCTTAAAACAAGAGCTGTGTCATGACAGCGCGCTCGACTATTTGAAGGTTTGTCAGTAATATGGGTTTTTTGTGCAAGAATAGGTAATTGTGTGTATTTTGTAATTGTGTAAGAATTAATGTAAAAATATAAACACTATCCACATCAACTCTATTTTTAGCAAAGGTGACCTTGACCTTTGTTGGACAACCCCAAAACCACCCCGTGCAAGTTCTTTACATGTCCTTACTTTACACCAAGTTTGAAGTCGATACACCTATGCATAGTGAAGATATTGAGCATAAACCGATTTTCTATCTTCAGTAATGGTGACCTTGACCTTGTTCAGACCGGCACAAAAAGCAGTCCCAAAGCGAGCTCTTCAAATGTTCTTACTAGACATCAAGTTAGTTACTGAGATATGGACTTACATGTATGTCTAACTCGAAAAATAAAGAGCCATAATTTGCATTTTATGCTAGATACAGTTATCTAACTTGATTATTGACGTAGGTGTGATGACTGGGAAACCTTGTAATCTATAAAGTTTAAATGCAATACATCAAGTAGTAATTGAGATATGGACTTTAAAGCTGCTCGCTCCCAGGTTTTGGTGCAAAAATAAAGTTCTTCAAACTGTATGAAAATAACATATTTTAGAAGAATAGTCATATAAAAAGGTTCCAGTATAAATTACTGTAATGTGTATCTGTAGATTTTAAATAATACGCTTCCAAATTGGAAAGCATTTCACGCTTTTGAAATTCCAATATAAATATATAGATCTAGTGTAAAGGTGCCGTAAAACCAAGATATTCAATCGACTTTTGCAAATTCCTACCTAGATTTTACTTGTGTTGTTCATTCTAGCCTTTAGTTTTATGTTCTTTATATTAGTATTTCATTGTTGAAAATTTAATTTTCCTAACGACAACTGTGAGCGAGCAGCTTTAATTTAATTGCATGCAAAACTTTAACCTGAATTTCTTAGTCGAAAAAGAGGGCCATACTTTGCATTGTTATCTGACTTGATTATTTAAGTTTCAATGCAATACATAAAGTATTTATTGAGATATGGACTCGGTAACGCTATACATTAGGCACGTCTATGGTTGATGACGTGACCGCTATTTATAGTAATATTGATCGGTATTTTCCGGATAAATGATTCCGGAGAATGCCGGAAAGTATGATCATCGTAATGAAAAATGCACCGCATATAATGCTGTATACACCATGTATATAGTAAAATGGACCGAACATAATAAAAAAGAAAATGCCGTTTCCGCCATGTATATTACCAAATGCATTGCGTACATTGTTTTTTATGAACAAATAACTAATAATTCACCACGTATAGAATTAATCGCAAGCACTTCATATATTTAAACATCTACCACACCTATTGACCAACATACACCGTATAAAGGTAAAACTACTGCATATAATCAAAATACCACCGCATGTATCGAAACAATGACTGCATATAATGTCATTTGTACTGCATATAATGCTGTTTGTATTGCATATGACGTTGTTTGCACACCATATAATGGTTATTCTACTGTATCTTCAACTGTTTGCACTGCATATTATTAAATAACCACCGTATATAATGGAAAAGGCACTGTTTATCATGAAGAATGTACCATGTCAAATGAAATATGTACCTCGTATACATGAAAATGTACTGCGTGTAATACAATACAACATCATAAGACAGTAAAGGCGTTCCATAATGCAGGCTAAATAATAGTGAGTTTTACCTTCTAAATTACTTTCTGAGGGACATAAGTGTTGATGCTGTAATTTTAATCCAGTATTTGGGAAATATCAGTAGGGTATGTACGATCCCAGTTTAATAAAAACGCTACCATCTTGCATGTTAGGTAAGGTCGATAATGAATATAAATGTATATAAGTGGTATTAACTGATACTGAAATTGATATAAGTCTGCAAATATAAGACACTATTAGTTATATAGTTTCGTGACGGGGTATACGGCCTCGTATAGCCTGTTTCAATTGATATCATCCAGGCCGTCAGGATCTTATAACGAATTTATAATACCGCAGATTTATTTGGGAGACAAGAAAACAACCTGAAATGCTGTTATATTTATAAATGACCAAAAGACAATACACATGGGAGCCCCCAAACCTTTTACCTTCATATGATACTGTAATGCTCCTAATAATTTGGTAGTCATTTTTTGTAGTGTATTGACTAGAAAGATTTCTTTTCAATTTATTACATGTACTTCGGCTAATTGATTTGACATAACATAAGGCTAAACAGCGTTTTATTGGAGAAGGACTTTACTTTATTTTAGTAAAGACAATTGAAATAGGACTTGTGCATAAACAGGATAGAAAAGGACAGTTGTTTCCAGATTTTCCTCTAATTTGGCGGTATTTTATTTCGTCATTCCAGAGGCTGAATTTGTACATGAATGTCCTGTCAGCAGCCGTTAGTTGCAGAAAGGAATACAATTAATTTGAAGAGAACTAAGTAGTGTAAGTGAAAGTGTTTTCATGCTCAAAAAACGACATTCCACTGGGATTCATGGAAAAGGAACATGATCGTCCATGCCGACTGAAATGAGATCGTATGTCCGTAGCCTAACCCGTTTTGTCTGGGGAGAAACGAAGGTAAAGATAAAATCAATGTAAGTTTTACTGTCTTTGAATTTGAAATATTTTTCCAAACGACATGTTTAGTGCTTACAAACGTTGTTGAAAAAATCGTATCGGTGGCACGGCGGCGATTTTTTTTTAATGTAAACAAAGTTTACAGAGTTTCTTTAGCAAATTAAAAAAGGAAAAAAACGATGAGGCTCCAAATGAAACACGGTATATACGGGAATGCTCACAGTATATACGGGCTCATATACACGGGCTCTTGACCAATCATATTCTATTAAATTTATCTGCGGTATTATAAATGTAGATCTTCAGACTGTCAGTGTATGTTTATATTCTTGTTATTACCTGGAGCAATAACTTACAGCAATGTGAAACGAAGTCAAATGTAAAATTTTCACGACTGTCGAATGCTTCGGCGAACATTCGCAACGTATTGTTATTTAAATATTCATCTGATATGTACAAATACACGGTTTTTATAATACATTATACACTGTAAATGCTTGAGCTTAGAAATTAAATCCATGTGATTTATGAAGTATTTTCCGAGATGCTGATGGTAATGTTGCACAGGTTTACCTCGAAAATGAATGATTTTGTAAGTTTTGTGAGTGCCGTTGTCTATAGACCGCCTCGATAGCCTAGTGGTAGAGAGCCCGCTTTGGGTGCGGGAGGTCGTGGGTTCGTTCCCTGGCCGCGTCATACCAAATACGTAAAAATGGTACCAGTAACTCCCTTGATTGGCGCTCGGCATTAAAAGGGAAACTGGCTTCTCTTCTCTCAGCTGGACCTGCAGATACGTTTTTGGCCGAGCTGGTACCTTTGTCCTCTTTAATAAAGGGCTGATCTGTCAGTTATGCACACAGTGCATTCTCTTATCAAAATATGTTAATCACTAATATCTGCTCGCGCTAATACCCTGCCGGTGTTGCTTTATAGCTACATCTTTGATTGTGCAAGTCAATTCCCCGTAACGATTGAAATTGGGAATTTGACAGGCTAATAATTGTCTGATCCACCAATGAAAACGATATGTTTGAATAAGGACTGGTGTTGCTGAACGGGTCAGTTTCAATCGTTACAGTATCCTCGAGGTTACATCTTAGTGACCTGACAGCTCCAGATCATCAAAATATAGAATATAAGTTTGTCAATACTGACGTCCTAATTCCAGTATTCTGTGAAAGAACAATATTATTGAAAATTAACGATAACTTGGAAAAATTGAATAATCATTGATTATTATTTTCACTTGCTGAACTGGCTGATTAATTATAACAAGAACGCTGAAGATCTCTTTTCTCTGTCTAGAGCGAATGTGCTCGGGTCACAGGTTCCTATTATCATACATGCGTTCTCAGTACTAGATACTTTGTCTTTTAAATATGTATAAAAAGCCGGGTATCTTTATTTGGCCCGTATGGAGAGATCATTGTGATATCAACATTTTCCACACATGGTTTCAAGATAAGTAAGTTGTCATTTGTATAACTTTCCATACATTTGAACTTAAAGTCAAAGTTATTATTAATAGAAATTGCTCCCCCCCCCCCCCCCCTCCCCCCTTTACTGACTGTTAAAATATTGCTAAAATTGCATTCGTAACCCCACTGACTGCGGATAAAATTTACTTCTCTATCAGTAAAATGTGTTTCCTGTAAGAAGTAGACATTGTACCTTTTCCCTTTAAGATAATTTAAAACATCTTTTCTCTTCCTACCATCTCCTAAACCTTTTACATTCATTGAGACAAATGTCAATTCTTCAGTCATACAGTATTATTAAGTTTATAATTAATATCCTATATATTCACTATATAGTACTTGAAAAATGAGAAGTATGTCAGCTGCAAAGGTCTGGCCAACCCAAAATAACTGCACATGTAGAAAATAGGAAATAACGAAAATAATCAAACAAAAAGTTCCAATACGTCTTTGCATACTGAAAGCTGTTAAAGCTGCTATCATTAATTTATCACCATAAAATTAAAATAAGTTGTGTTTCGACTGCTTAATTTTTCTACATGCAAGTAAAAAGTCAACATAGTGCAAAATTACCACAACAAGAACTAATTCAAGAACTTGATTGGTTAACTTTTACAGACAGGTGTAAATACTGCTCCACGGTACTTGTTTATAAGACTTTGAATGATATGGCCCTAACATACAAGTCAGATCTGCTAACATTTTCAAGTAATGAACATAATGCACTTTTCTCTGCTTCCAAGAATGATTTAGTTTTGATTTATCAACCAAGAACCAGTTTTTTCAAGGAATCGTTTTCTTAGTTATTACAGCATAAAGAACTGGAATGAAATACCAAATAATGTAAGAATTGTGATAAAAAGCTAACAACTTTTAAAGTTAAATATATATACTCAAAGGCAAAAGAAACGCAACTTTTGTCATTTTCTTACCGTTCACAGAAAAGTGTCAGCATGATTTTTTTCATTAATTTCCTATCTGTCTGCATGAAATTACCAATTGATTATTCATTCAGATTCTTCTATGTCTCTGCTCCAGGTGGATTCTTTTTAAAATGCACAGGACATGATAATTTTCAAGTTAATTGGTAAAGTTGCGTTTCTTTTGCCGGTCAGTACAGTTATAAATATCATTATAGTATAAATGTATTAAATTAGTTTTGTAATTATGAAATAATATCCGTTTCAGCGGTATTCATCGTCTAATAAACTATGATTTGGAGTTCTGATGCGCAGTAATTAAGCACGATGGCCTGAGTGGTTTATAACTGCGCATCAGAACATAACCAGATATTACAAAAGGTGAATAAATGCAAAGCGTTATTTTCTACGTGGATATTTATTAACGTCATGCGGCACAATATGATGTCATTTTTGACGGCATACCGGTTCCTGCGTTGTTAATGGCATAATATAACATAATTTTTCTACAGTGGAAGATCCACATCCACCGTAAGAAACTGTCAACTTTCTCACAAACAGATTTGCAGACAGATTAATTTATGTCAAAACTGGAATGAAAACGTGTATTAAATCATACGTTTTCTTTCAGTAGTATAAATAATACATTTGAAAGATTGTGTTTCCAGTGTACTGATGAAGAAATACATAACATATTTCAGGTTAACGAGCCATGCTTCCTTTGGAAATTAAATAAACGGGTACCAATTGCTTCTGAGTATTGTACGGCTATTGTGAAAGCAGTTGGAAAATTTTATTCTCGTGTATACTGTTTTGTATACACAGATTTGTACAAAATGCAATAATGTAGTTCCAAATCTCCTACTTCACACCTTATGTTATTGTCAAGGTAACAGAGGAGATGTGCTCAAGTTATGGCAGTTCATGATTGAAAGTCATGGTATTGAATTTTTTCAAAGTTTCATTACATACTCGCCAGAAAGACAAGCTCATGTGATCTCATGTGATCTGTGTAATGCAGGCAGTGATCTTGATTCTGAAAACGTTTCAGTTATTTATTTTCTTAAACTTCTGCATAATATTTTAAACAACAACAACAACAAAGTTTATTCAGCATTTAGTAATATTACATTACTTCTAGCCTACATACACTTAATGCAGTGACAAAAACACTGAAAATTTAACATCACCGGTCTTAAAGAAAAACATCGGATTTAGATTTCTCAAAGGAGAAGCAGAATTATTACAATAAGGTTAATACAATAAGTAATTATTTGTCTAGTTCATTTCTACGACTATTGGCAATATACAAATATTTTGAGAGGTTAGCTATTTCTTTTTTGTTTCTCGACATCATGAGATTATCAAACTTTTGCAAAGTTGGCCAGGTAAAATAATAGGGTTTTATGTATTTTTTGCGTAAATCTGAATAAATAGGACATGTTAATAGAACATGATATTCATTTTCTATAGTTTTACAAAATTTACAGATTCTTTCAGATCGTGCTATGTTATGATACCGTCCTCTTTCTATTTCAAGATTATGGGATGATAATCGGAATCTACACAGTGCAATTTTAAATCGTTTATCTAAACTATGGTAGTCAAGGTATGGTTCTAGATCAAAATTATGCTTAAATCTGCAGTATGTTAATAATCTCTGGGAATTGTTTATCTCTGCACACCAAGTTTGGTGATACTGGTCTAATATTCTTTGTTTAATAAAGTCAAATGTTGATCTATCTTGGTACAATGTAGTAATGAAAATTATGCCAAATATCTGATAAGCCTAAATTATCCAAGATAGTTTTGATTTGATATGCCCAATTTTGATTATTGTATGTTATGTTATTGTTTGCGTCTTCCTTTAACATAGTAAATATCTGCTTGACTAAGTTATTGTTACCTAAATTTTGAATTTTAATCCAATACCTGATCATATTGATCTGTCTTTTCATTTTCATTGGTTCCCTACCAAGTTCATCATATAGGCCTAACAAATTAGTTGAATTTTTGACAGAAAGAATTTTTCTGCAAAATTTTGTATGGATTAATTCTATGTCTTTTCCGTCTATCGCTCCCCATACTTCTGAGCAATAATTAAGAACAGAGGATACCATGGTGTCAAATAATTTACATTTTTCGCTAGTTTTAAATTCATATTGATGGAAAATAGAGAACAATCGATACAACAATTTTAAACTATAAATGCATACAATAAGCACCAAATAAATTCCGCCACAAGGTCCGTGGTATGACGTCAATGACCACAATGGACAGTATGTGATGTAAACGTCATTGTTTAAATTTCAAGGATCTCGGGGAAATTATACAACTGACCGACTGCGGATATTAAAGACAGAAAAAGTCCGTTGACAATGATAACGTCGTTCGAACCTTTATCAGTTGATCAATTGATGTCTCTTATATAAATAGCCAAGTTATCGAAGTACCCCACTACTTTAAACTTGTATTTCAGTAACACACTCGTATTGAATTCAGGAAAGGATTTTGTTAGGCTAGTATGAGAGTCTTCACTATTTTGCAAGTGATTTTCGTCACAACATCTTGTCATCAAAATACAGGTAAGATTTTTTTTTTCATTTACATACAACATTTTGTTCTAAAATAAAAAAAATATAGACATAAATGTGATATTTCAAAAATCCTAATGTATGTATCTGTTGACTCTGGATGCTGATTCGTCCACTTCTTGTCACCTTAGTGTAGAAGAGCTTTAGCGCTAACGCAATTTGTATAATTATTTGCCCTAAAGGTACCAAAAGGCACTTATATATGAATTATAAGGTCTTACCAAACTGATCTCTCCTCTGTCGGATTTTCTGAACCAGTATGTCAGTAATAAAAAATGCATGTCCACTCATCTGCGATGAGCCTGAGTCGAAATTATTTGGGAAGAAATATAGGTAATATTCGCGCAAGGGAATAACATTACCACAATAAAATGGCCCGTGGGTGGTTGTACTGGTATTTGTTTCTTCGCTTAGTTATTCGCCCACGATCGCTTATCATTCGACGGCGTAAGGAATCAAGCCTTTCAAAATAGAAACTGGCCAATAAAACTGCTTGTTACAAATACAGAAAAGGAAAGAATACATGTATGTGTGTGCATGTACATTAATATTGTATAACAAAGTAAGATTAAACCAACTTCCATTGATATAAGCAAACATTTTTGATAAATTTGATAATCTGGCTTTAAGAGTATACCATATAACTGTCGATGCCTTACGTAACAACAAGGTTTAGGGCTTTTTTGATGTGAACGTTAATGACGTTGCTTCGGGATCCCGTCAAAGTTAGCAATAAATTAAGTAATCAACTTCGAAATGCACAATTATTAAAAGTTATGTTTTGGGAGCTTACATTTCATATATATCATAAATTGGACACCTTTACATGTAGACGATCCGGTCATCATTTTATTGATAAAATTTCAGTTTCACGTGGTACTTCAGATATGATATATGGGTTATTTTACGTGGTATAAGTATATATATCGTATACCGGACATAATTAGTTAATCCTGATTGGCCGATAGCGCTCACGTGCCGGGTCTGCAAAAGTATGTGTAGACCTGGAAATGATGTGTAGACCTGCACGGATTTTAAGACGTCATTTCTGTTATATTTTCGTATGATTTTCACTACTCTTTATGAGGTATACAATATAATAATTTTAGACTAATGTTTCGGTCAATACAGTTTTGACCTCAAAATTAGTCTATAATTGTATAATATTACCCGCCTAGATAAATATTGTCCTTCCTTGTCTTAAACAGAAAGATTGGATTAATTCTTTTTTAATTAATTTATCTGCTGACCGTAAGCACGCATTTAATTACACCCATGGTGCCTCATTGCCGCTAAATGACGTCATCTGGATAAATTTTGATAGTGACCTAAGTGATACATATTCATGGCAAGAAAGGTGTACATGTATTCTGACTCTCATTGATACACGAAGTCAAATCTAAACATATTTTAAGGGACCGTCTTTTCTGTCACTGTAAACAGACAAAACATAGTCGATGTAACTCCAAACCATATTCAGACACAAGACAGTCATATGCATTTTGTATTATTGCGCTGGTTTGTTCGACCTTCTGTCTGGTAGGCACATGTTTTGGTTGGCAAGAAACGTGAAAAAGTCCATATTTCGTGTAATATAAAACTAGAAACATTTAAAAGTTGAATTAAAGTGTTTATTAAAAACTCTGCTCTTAGATTAAATACCATCTTACGGATAATCTAGGCAGTGTACATTGAATCAAAATTTTGATAAAAGGTGATAAGGCTAGAGCTTAAAGATTGGTTATCGCTAAGTATTTGACTTTAACAGAAGAAAGGAATCACTGTTGACCCTTTATGAAATGCGCAAAACTGTTAAGTCTACATATAGTAAACTAAATGATACATGTTTCCTTCGTTGCTACTGCGTGGTTTTAGCGCACTTTCCAAACGCGACGTTATTAATGTCATTCACGGACAGGAATCTTCTATGAACCAATGGGAATGACTCTAACAAAGAAATGGCACAATGTATATACAGTCAGGATTTCAAGTATATGCAATACATAATTTTATTTCTGTCAGTTCGTATTGAGTAGTTAAAAAGGCCACATTTCGACAGAATATTTATAGGTTTATAATAAAAGCCTATACTTCTTATGGTTATAAGATATTTATTACAGCTGATTGTTTGACCTAGTGACCTAATTTTTATCCATGCTGACAAATGCTTACTTTCATTGCGATAATAAATCTGTTTCAAATTTATGTTTTCATATCCGCTTAGCGGTAAATGATAACATATTTTGCATAGATAAACAAATGTTTTGGTTATACCGGAAGCATTGTATAAAACTCACCTTGTAATACATTGATATCGCAAATGTGCACGTGCGTTAGTGCATTTCCTTCTTCCGTGAATGCATTGATCATGGTACTAATCACGTCACAAGTTTGAAATGTAAAGTCACATGTTTGCGCAGGACATAAATCGTCCAAGGTGACATGAAGTCGCGCGTTCTTTTATGTCGTAAGAATTTGAGGTTTGAACGTCTGTCGATCTCGGGATGGCTTATGGCTACTGCGAGACTGTAATGACATAATAGGGTAAATGCTATTGTACTTAAACATTTGTTCCTGATCCGGTGATTTACATAAATAATAACCTCTCGCAGTAACCATAAGCCATCCCGAGATCGGAAAATCGGCAATCGGAAAATGATAGATATATATTTTATTTCGATTCAAATGGCTGTGGTTTATAAGTACACACAAACAAATATGGAACAGCAAACCATGTTATTGTCTATACTACAAAAACAAATATTTATATAGTAACACATGGTAACTAACAATGCTATAATGATAATAATAAAGAAGAATTGTACCGATGTGTTGAAAAGGTATGAAAAGTCCAAAGACATCTCCTCAAAAGATGTTTACTAATATTCTGGAAGCAGAAGAGGCTATTCGTTTAAAGTCCTGGTATCATAGTATCATCTTAATGACTTCATGGATAGAATAATGACTACATGGATAGAATAATGACTTCATGGATAGAATACTGACTTCATGGATAGAATGATAGGACGACAGACTATTTATGTCAAAACAATGTTGGAGTATACCTTACTTTCATATTTTGTCGTTGCCTCGCGAAAAAGTGTTGTTTGAAAGCGTTTCTTACTTTTTGCAATATCATTGAAAAACAACTTCGCTGCTTATAGAGCATGTGCTTTTAAGTTAGAAAGAATCAGGAACACGTCAAAATTTTCCACATCATTTTGAACCCCCCCCCCCCCCCCCACACACACACACACACACACACACACACACATCCCAAAAAACAACAACAACAACACCCAGGCTTCATGAAACCCAAGAGTACATAATAAATCTCTTATTACTGAACACTAATTTTCCAGTTTGGACAATCTATTAAAGCATGTGTCAACATACACTTTTTTATATTTGCCTTCATTTGTCTGTAAAAGTTTGATACAATAATTAAAGATTGGTAAAATTAATTTAGCAAACAATTACTAGTATTACCTATACCTGACAGATACAATGTATACCAGTAAACTTATATAAGTATTTCTTCATCTCACATCTTTTCCAGCAATTGTACTTTGAGCGTCAACTGTGGTTTTAACTATAGCAAGTTAAAAAGTTTATTGACACTGATTTCAACAATATTATACCATCATCATCAATAAAAGTTAGTTTTTTCCGGTAAACGACCCCCTTTTCTGAATACGATAACCCTTGTTTTACAGATATTTCGGACGAATTTGCAATTAACAAGGTTTTACTTCACATTATATTTTGACGTATATTTCTGTTAAAGTTTTAGATACCTATATCAGTCATCCATGTATGAGGCCATGTGCTGTGAACAGAACACTGGAGTGCCATTATGACTTCCGCTTGGAGCTCTACAACACTTTGTCCAAAGCATGCTATAACTGTCCATTCAATAAAACCGACTGTTTCCTCCCCCACTGTATCCCTGCTGATGGAGTGTCACGTGCTGTACTCGTGGTCAACAGAATGCTTCCTGGACCTGGAATTCACGTAAGTCTAAAAACTTAGCCGATGCAACTGTTTCCTTTTAACCACAAACGAGTAATCAAACATTTATTTTTAATGCTGAATGTGTTACGTAACCATAGAAACAGTAAAAGTTCGTAGAGGAGTAAATGGGTCCTTTGTGAAACAAGTTTAAAAACTGATTTTTTTTTATCAAGGTATGTGAAGGCGACACTATCATTGTGAATGTTCAGAACTATTTGACTGGGGGCGAGGGAACCAGCATACATTGGCATGGTATTCTTCAGCATGGTTCCCAGCACATGGATGGTGTTGGCATGGTGACGCAATGCCCTATACCAACTAGGACGTCGTTTGAATATAGGTTAGAATAATTTATTCATTCAAAGCTACTGTGGCGTATGAATACAAAAAATGTATGTATAAACGATTAGATCTATAAGAGGTTGCTAATGTTTTGTTGTTTGCATGCTCTTTGCCAATAGTCTATGTTTATAAAATACATGTTTTGACACGTGTTCTTGTAAATGTAGCATTTCTTTAATCCTATTCGGAAGAAAATCATCTTGTGAACTTACCCAAATCAACTGAAATGGACTAACTCATGTGACATAGCTCTGTATGAAAAATTATGACACCTTTAGAACGAACGTTAAATCTCTTATTGCAGGAATAACGTTGTAAGTACAAAAGATTTGAAAAATCAGCACATAATATGCTCTACTTTCACCCGACTTGCTATTAATCGTACACATAACTACAAATAATCATCACTTTTCCAGATTTAAAGCAAATTATTCAGGGACACATTTTTGGCATGCTCATACTGGAATTCAAAGAGCGGATGGTATTTTTGGCGCTTTTATTGTTCGTCAATCGGTCCAGTTAGAGCCTCACGTAGGACAATATGATCATGATCTTCCTGAACATACGATTCTAGTCAATGACTGGCTAGAAGAATTGACCGAGAGTAAATTCGCTCGTCATCATCACGCAGGAGGAGACAACACTCCAAAGTCCATCCTGATAAACGGTTAGCAGAGTAATAAATCTAGTTGTTAAGTTCAAAACTGATGTAGGAAAGTTCTCATACAAATATGACGTCACATGAATTACAAGGTTAAAAACGGTGAATAAATACAAAGCGTTATTTTCTACGCGGATATTTATTTAACGTCATGAGGCACAATATGATGTAATTTATGACGGCATATATATCGGTTCTCGCGTTGTTTATGGCATATTAAACCATCGTTTTTTCTACTCTTTGCATATAGAGAAAAAATCTCGAGTCATATTAGAACTGAGGTTTCTAGTATTTCCCTTATGATTATTTTCGTTTAAAGTGTACTAGTTGTAGGACGAATATTCACTGTCGATGACATCTGAAACTCCCTGCTATTTTTTTCTACAATGTGATAAGGAAGAAAACAGGCGGTCATGAACTTTTGTCCTAATAAATAAAAACTGTAAACCCAAACGTTGACGTGTTTGTCTAAGACCCATTTACAAAATCAAATAAATAAATAGTGAATACCCACATCTATCAAGTTAGTTTAGGGCTGTATGGAGGGCATAAATGTGTTGTCAATACAGTAAAAAATGATAACGTTGTGCTATTTTAAATCAAGGTCGTTGCACTTATAATGTAATTTCATGATAATTGTACAGTGACGTAGCCGGAGACCGCCTTCAATTTGACGTGACGTGTACTGACATTAGAGTCACTATAACCTCTCATCGATTGTGGGTCATGGGTTCGAGCCCTGCTACTGACTATGTCTCTTTATTTGTGAAAGTTGGCAGTTTCTTACGGAGAATAGGGTTGTAGTAATGGTTCTCTCGAGAAACAGTGGTTAAGATAAACTGCCCCCGTCTGTACAAGTTGAAACGGGCGTTAAACTCATCCAACAGCAGTTTTCGGTGTAAGACTAGATAATGAAACAACGTAATGTAACGCCCTCATAGAAATATCCATTCCGTTATTAGGCATGCTTATTTACTTATCATGTAGACAATGAATGCTTTTATCCGTAAAATTGATCACATTTCCATAAACAAGGCTAATTTTCTTTACATACGTGACCAAAGACATGTTTTATTTATATGTAATGTATTTATTCGCAAAGAAACGTGTGAATAGTGTCATGTTTATATTTGTAACAGCTGGTATCAATTTTACTTACCTCTTTAGAGATTATTTAAAGGTCCGGATAAAAGAGACACACTCGCTTTCAAAATGTTGATGTCAGCTCTAGGATAATAAGTACATAACAATAAAAAAATCACTGCTGACTTTGAGACCACGTTCGTGCACAATTTAGTAGTCTGATCGTGATCTGCGCTGTTTGCTATTCAAGTCAATACATTTTCAGTATAGGTATACATGTACCTTTGAATAAATACATGACTTACTGCACTTAATTAAATGTGATGAAATAGCAAAATCTACTTTGCGAGGATAGCACTACCATGCCTACAGGGCACAACATTACCCGAATTTTGAAATGATTGTTTTTATCCTACAATGAAAAGTATTAAAATCTTTTCTCTTTCAAAATAGTTGTGAAACAATGAAATTGTCCAAATTGATAGAAGAACATGTCCATTTCATGACCGATTTTGAATTTCTTTTCAACACATTTTTTTTATAAGGTCCTAGGGTACCTTGTGTAATTGACGGGTAGTTAGCGTTAGTGAAAGTTCGCCGATTCTGAAATACAGCAGAGCTTCTTTGGCCTTCAGACTATTTGCCAATAATCAACGATTGTTTTTTAATTTTTTTTTTATACATGTCTAGCTATATCATTAAGTTCTACATCTGGTATAAGTATATATAGACACCTCTGAGGACATTTATTTCAAAACAAATATAATAGTGAAGTGACGTCTAAAGTCTTTCAAGTGTTAAAATATCTTCACGGAGTTTTTCTGCTTAAATATTCCCAGTCTTAAACTGTTTGATTGGATACATCGGGAATACTTTTCACATGCATGCATTTCGGCGTAAGCTGAGGAGAAAAACGTGCTTGTGGACATTTTGCAGAAGTGCACAGAGTCTGAAATCCAAAGACGCTACGTTGGTCTTTTGGCCAGCGACCTAATTGTCAAAAATATTATTTCATAACACTGAAAAAGATTCGTTAAAGAAAGTGCTAAGAATATCATTGATGTTACTGAAAAGAATACATAAAGTAAAATATTTCAGGCAAGGGCGTCTTAAGGGAGTTCTTTCACAGCAATGATAACACCTCTACTTACACACCGGTTGAAGTCTTTCATGTAAAGAAGGGACAACGGTTCCGATTTAGAACGATCAGCAATGGAATCCTGAATTGCCCTAAACAAGTTAGTACTACAATGAACCTTAATTTATCTTACCATCGTGTGTGTTGGTCTAGCTCACCTGAAACCACTTGCCAATATTAATGAAACTTGACAGGGATGTTCTTGCATGTAGTGAAACCAACGCAGCACTCTGGTTTCAAACTCATCTGTTCAGATGCTGCAAAGCACAGAGCTAAATAATTATACCCCAAAACGGAGTTTAGGGGGTAAATAGGAGTCACCCGGTGGTTGGTCGGTCCGTCGGTCGGGCGGTCGGTCCGTTGCATTTTCCTTGTCTGGTGCATAACTTGAAAACTACTGGTTGGAATTCAATACAACTTCATACAATGGTCAAGCACATTGGTAATTTAAGAGAAACTGCAGTGCACAAGAACCATAACTCAATCTTGACTAATTACAGAGTTATTGCCCTTTGTTACTTTTCCCTGTCCTGAGCATAACTTGAAAACTGCTGGTTGGAATTCAATAAAACTTCATACAATGATCAAGCACAATAGGAGGAAGTGCAGTGTACAAGAATCGTAACTACATTTTGTGTGATTACAGAGTTATTGCTCTTTGTTACTTTTCCTTATCCGGAGCATAACTTGAAATCTATTGGTTGGAATTAAATACAAATTCATACAATGGTCAAGCACAAAGACAGGAAGTGTACAAGAACAATAACTCTATCTTGACAAGAACCATAAGTATTTTTTAATTTTTTGCAAGGTATTTGTTACTACTAACTTCTTCACTTGTATTTTTGTCAAACAAAATGCGGAAAAAATACCACTGCAAACATGACAAAGGACACTTGTGTTAAGCTTAAATTCCTCAATCAAACTAATATCTACGTGTTAAATTTCGTCATTTTTTAAATGAAATAATAAAGAGTTTACCTAGATTTTCGTTTATTAAGTTTTGCAGGTACAGTCACTATACGTATATCGGCAATATTTTGTGACTGAACGATTTAAACATAAAAAAAAACGGACAAAAACACGATCTCTGTCTTATTGCGAATGTACGTTGAGTTTCAAGAATCAGTTCTTTCAAATTTAATTATTTCAGGTTTCCATTGATAATCACACATTAACTATGATAGCATCGGACGGAAATCCTTTCCATGCGATTGAAGTAGATTCATTCAACCTATTTGCCGGCGAGAGGTATGACTTTGTCCTAAACGCTTCCATGGCTGTGCAAAACTACTGGATCAGGGTGAGAGGACTTGCAGACTGTGAACCTTACCACGCAAAACAGGTACTAAAATGATTTAAGGACTCATCTTTGTTTCTTAAATTCCCCCGTAATGTTTTGATAAGAAAGAAAAATATGTAAACTAAATTAAATATAAACTAATAAAATAATATTTGATCGTAAAATAATTCCGACTATACAAACTTAACCATCTAAACTTTTAGGCATATCGTAATCAATGCAAATTATACATATCTCAATAACAACTTACTTGACTATGCGGTGACAAGAATTCTAACGAATATACAAGGAAACGCCCTAGCAAGGCTAGGATGGCAACTTGAATCTATTCTGAACTTGAAACAATTACCGTCTCCAAGTGTGGTCCTGCTATTCTTTAAACAAAACGTTTCGAAAGCTAAAGTTCTTTCAATTGTTGTTCGTTTTCGTACTACTATAACCTTACTTTTATACTTTTTCGTGCTATTAAAAAATGTATAACCTTACTTTTATACTTTTTCGTGCTATTATTACCTTACTTTTATACCTTTTCGTGCTACTATTACCTTACATTTATACCTTTTCGTGCTACTATTACTTTACTTTTATACTTTTTCGTGCTACTATTACCTACTGTAATACTTTTTCTTACTACTATTACCTTACTTTTATAAAGTCTGTGAAGTTGGCTCGGAGATCGTACATCGACATTAGATCTGTATTCCTTCGTCCTGCATATCTAGATCGCAGCTCGACATTAGATCTGCATTCAAAGAAATGCAGATCTAGATCGTACATCGACATCAGATCTGCATTCGATATTGCAGATCTATATCGTAGATCAACATCAGATCTGCATCCGCGAATGCAGATATAGATCGTAGATCAACATCAGATCTGCAATGTGAATGCAGATCTACATCGTAGATCGACATCAGATCTGCAATGTGAATGCAGATCTAGATCGTAGATCGACATCAGATCTGCATTTGATAATGCAGATCTAGATCGTACATCGACATCAGATCTGCATTCGGGAATGCACATCTAGATCGTCGATCAACATCAGATCTGCATTCGCGAATGCACATCTAGATCGTAGATCAACATCAGATCTGCAATGTGAATGCAGATCTAGATCGTACATCCACATCAGATCTGCATTTGATAATGCACATCTAGATCGTAGATCGACATCAGATCTGCATTCGATATTGCAGATCTAGATCGTAGATCAACATCAGATGTGCAATGTGAATGCGGATCTAGATCGTATATCGACATCAGATCCGCATTTGATAATGCAGATCTAGATCGTAGATCGACATCAGATTTGCAATGTGAATGCAGATCTAGATCGTACATCGACATCAGATCTGCATTTGATAATGCAGATCCAGATCGTAGATCGACATCAGATCTGCAACGTGAATGCAGATCTAGATCGAACATCGACATCAGATCTGCATTTGATAATGCAGATCTAGATCGTAGATCGACATCAGATCTGCATTCGATATTGCAGATCTAGATCGTAGATCGACATCAGATCTGCAATGTGAATGCAGATCTAGATCGTACATCGACATCAGATCTGCATTTGATAATGCAGATCTAGATCGTAGATCGACATCAGATCTGCATTCGATATTGCAGATCTAGATCGTAGATCAACATCAGATCTGCATTCTCGAGTGCAGATCTAGATCGTACATCGACATCAGATCTGCATTTGATAATGCAGATCTAGATCGTAGATCGACATCAGATCTGCATTTATTTGGCGAATGCAGATCTAGATCGTACATCGACATCAGATCTGCATTCGATATTGCAGATCTAGATCGTAGATCAACATCAAATCTACATTCACGAATGCAGATCAAGATCGTATATCGACATCAGATCTGCATCCGCAAATGCACATCTAGATCGTAGATCAACATCAGATCTGCATTCGCGAATGCACATCTAGATCGTAGATCAACATCAGATCTGCATTGTGAATGCAGATCTAGATCGTACATCGACATCAGATCTGCAATTGATAATGCAGATCTAGATCGTACATCGACATCAGATCTGCATTCCCGAATGCAGATCTAGATCGTACATCGACATCAGATCTGCATTTGATAATGCAGATCTAGATCGTAGATCGACATCAGATCTGGATTGGCGAATGCAGATCTAGATCGTAGATCAACATCAAATCTACATTCGCGAATGCACATCAAGATCGTTCATCGACATCAGATCTCCATTCGGGAATGCAGATCTAGATCGTAGATCAACATCAGATCTACATTCGCGAATGCACATCTAGATCGTAGATCAACATCAGATCTGCATTGTGAATGCAGATCTAGATCGTACATCGACATCAGATCTGCATTTGATAATGCAGATCTAGATCGTAGATCGACATCAGATCTGCATTCGCGAATGCAGATCTAGATCGTTGATCAACATCAGATCTGCATTTGATAATGCAGATCTAGACCGTAGATCGACATCAAATCTGCATTCGCGAATGCAGATCTACACCGTACATCGACATCAGATCTGCATTCGGGAATGCACACCTACTTCGTACATCAACATCAGATCTTCATTCGATATTGCAGATCTAGATCGTACATTGACATTAGATCTGCGTTTGATAACGCAGATCTAGATCGTAGATCGACATCAGGTCTGCAATGTGAATGCAGATCTAGATCGTACATCGACATCAGATCTGCATTTGATAATGCAGATCTAGATCGTAGATCGACATCAGATCTGCATTCGGGAATGCACATCTAGATCATACATCAACATCAGATCTGCATTCAATATTGCAGATCTAGATCGTAGATCAACATCAGATCTGCATTCGATATTGCAGATCTAGATCGTAGATCGACATCAGATCTGCATTCGGGAATGCACATCTAGATCGTAACATCAACATAAAATCTGCATTCGATATTGCAGATCTAGATCGTACATCGACATCAGATCTGTATTCGGGAATGCACATCTATGTCGTACATCAATTTCAGATCGGCATTCGACAGCAAATCTAGATCGTAGATCAACATCAGATCTGCTTTCGCGAGTGCAGATCTAGATCGTACATCAACATTAGATCTGCATTCGAAAATGCAGATCTAGAACGTACATTAACATCAGATCTGCATTCGCGATTGTGGATCTAGATCGTAGATCAACATCAAATCTGAAATCGAGAATGTAGATCTAGATCGTAGATCAACATCATATCTGCAATCGAAAGAGCAGATCTCGATCGTATAGATCAACATCAGATCTGCATTCGATATTGCAGATCTAGATCGTAGATCAACATTAGATCTGCACTCGATACTGCGGATCTAGATCGTACATCAACATCAGATCTGCATTCGATAATGCAGATCTAGATCGTACATCAACATCAGATCTGCATACGGACGAACTAAGGATGTTGTTAGCTAATCCTTTAAATGTTACTATGATCTTTGTACACTTCTATACATGTTTTACCGCCACAATGCAGGATGGATCGAACCCGGAACACGCAATGCTCTGAAACTCAACACCCTAATATACTGGGTATGTGCGGGCGGACGGACAGAATTACATATATACGGATTGGTTGCATATCGTCGCAAAATGTTTGGCCCTGCGTTCAGTAGAACATTTGCTAAAATATATATTACTATAACATTGTGATTCTAGCACAAGGAAACAACCATGCTGCTTCAATACTGTTTTATATACAAAAGATCGCGTAATATATAAGTATTTTCAGTAAAACTATTATTTCGACACTTTTTTATGGCAATCAATCCCTGCAAACTTAACTTCATTTCGAATAGTAACATGATTGTTTACCCGCAAGGGGAGGGGGGTTTACATTTGAAGGTGCCAACAATAAGATCTTTTGAAATGATTATGTCACGGTTACGGACTTAATTATGAAAAAGGGGAGAAAATATGTAGGCGGCCGGATAGCTCGGTAGAGCATTCGCCCTGTAAGCGAAGGGTCGCGGGTTCGAGTCCTGGTCAGGCTGCACATTTTTCTCACCCTATGACAATTATGTGCAAGTGGCATCTGCACGATACATTAGGATACATTGAAGACTCCGTTGGAATTCTGCAGATGTTAGGTACCTAAAACCAAATGAAAAAATGCGCTGTCTTTGCCCGAGAAGTAATTTATCACATGTCCGTTGTATTGCTGAGAAATCTAGACTATGGTGGCAACATATTATAAAAGAAAACGCCTGCATTTAATATAAGAAATACATGTACTCCTTTAGATCTAAAATACAACTTGTCTCCTCCGTGCGTCTGCGTCCGGCCCTCAAGAAGGAATAAAACCCTCTGGACCAAAGTGTATCATAATATTCCAAACTACATTCAGACCATGCTTTATGGAAATACAAGAAGTAATTTTCGAGTTGAAGAACGGACAAACTTTTCAAGTTTCATGCCCCCTGTAACCTTGACCTTTGACATTATGACCTCAAATTGTAATGTGCACAATTACACTCATACTGATGTTTCGCACCAAGTTTGACGAAAATCCGAAAATCTAATAAGGGTTTTGGAGATGAAGAGCAGACAAGATTTTCAAGTTTCAGACCCCTGTGACGTTGACATTTGACTACATGACCCCAACTTACAATATGTTTAACGAAACTTCATACTGGTGTTTCCAACCAAGATCGATAAAAATCCAGCGAATGTTTTGAAAATAAAGGTTGGACAAACTTTTCAATTTTCAGGCCCCACTGACCTTTAACCATTTGAACCCTAATTACAATATGCACAACTAGACTTCATACTTATGCTTCGCACTAAGTTTGATGAACATCCAGTTAGGGGATTGGAGATGAAGAGCGCATTATATAAAGTTTACAGATGGGCGGACGGACAAACGGGCGAACATACAGACGGAACGGGGAACACAATGTCTCCCGTCTAATGGGGCGAGACAAAGTGCGTGCCAACCCTTCTTGCGTATAATTGAATTGGATGTTGCGTTTTCTAAGCCAATATTATTTACTCTCAATATGCCGATATTAGAGTGTATGCATATTACAGACTAATATTATCTACTTACGACGTCGTAAGTTACGGTGTCAGTAAGGCGTCGATAAGATGTGTTTTGAGTCACTGGAATAGCACCACCGTAAAGTCAGTCGTAACTTAAGATAAGGTGAACGTTTCGAACATTTTATGTCCGCTCCAAATCCTATTAAAGGATTTTGCTTTAACTCGGGTCAAACGTTCATTTAATAAAGATGATGTGCTGAACCCACGAGCCGGTCACGCTGGCTTTAGGTCAAGGACACCACTTACGGTCAAACATCTGTTTTTTTCCAACATTTTTTAAGGGTTCGATGAAACTCTTGTAAAATGATTACCTCATTGAGACAATGTGTATAACCTATGATCCGGCACACTGTCTCGAGGCCAAGGACACATGTTAACGTCAAAGGTTTGAGTCTTGAATTTGTGTCCGCACAGTATCTCCTAAGCCGCATGATGGATTTGAATAAAACTCTGACCAAATATTCATCTCTCCGAGATGATGTTCAGTAGCCATGATTTTGGCATTAGAAATTAACTAAAGCTGATTGGTAGAAAAATTCTCGGTTTACAGGCCTTTAGTTTGACCACTTGAACAGATCACTAACTTCGTGTGCCTTTTATAGAAAACGATGCTGCGTACCTCTGCGAGAAAACTTCACTGGGTAATATCAATTCCTTCAATGCTCCAGTTTGCGGCGGGAGATACCTTGTTACAATTCATACCTTCATAGCAGCGTACGTGTCCAAATCCTATACTAAAGCGATTTGGCACTTGTTTATTAGCCGGACAATTCACGGTCGTCTATATTTATATTCGGCTTTCAGTCAAGCCTATAGTTAGGAAGAAAATCTTGACGCAACATGAGGTTAATTCAAGTTACAAAAGTTTGGTACCAAGAGCAATAAATATATCAAACAAGGTCATACTATTATGATGAATGATACGGTACTTGCGTAGACCAAATAAAAATTGTTATTACAGAATCCTATGGCTTACAGGATTTTGAGAACTAACCAATCTTTTCAATCAAAGGCTTAGAGCCATCTTAATATAAAATTGGAATACAGAGCTAAACGAATCTTTTCACGAGCGTCCACTTATAAACGTTTTCCTGATATTAGTTTTAAAGTGTAACCAAGTACATGTAACATAAACGTCTCAAAATTCATATTACCGGAAACATCGAAATAGTCCAAATTTGGTTGAATTGCCTTCAAATGCTTTAACTGTCTACTTTTGTGTTTAGGGCTTTTGAAAGGAGAAAACCCATTTATGACAGTTTACACTTTTCTGCTCAAATAATAAAGTACTACAATGTTCATATAACATGATTATTGACTATCTTTCGGCGACGGATGCAAATAAATAGTTTCATGTACAGGCATTAAAGAATAGTTCGTGTTGTCAATCATTCAATGACTTTTTACTGTTCTCGTTGACAATCCATCTGCTATAATTTTAGAGCTCTGACAATATGTATTGATTATTGTAATTTACGTGAAGATAGCTCAACAAGCGACAAATGACATTCAGAATTTGAATGTCGTGCCAGCGCCACATGCGACATTTGACATTCAAAATCTACAAAAATGCTGATGTTTGAATGTCGTGCCAGCGCGACATACGACATTTGATATACGACATTCGACAATCAAAATTTGGATGCCGTGCCAGCGCAACATACGACATTCGACATTCAAGCTCTACAAAACTGCTAAAGTTTGAATGTCGTGCAAGCGCGACATACGACATTTGACATTCAAAATCTACAAAAATGCTAAAATTGGAATGTCGTGCCAGCGCGGCATTCGAAATTCAAATTTGAATTGTCGACCTGTTACAACATCTAATACGACATTTGACATTCAGAATTTGAATGTCGTGCCAGCGCGACATACGACATTCGACATTCAAAATCTTAAAACATTCTAAAGTTTGAAGGTCGTGCCAGCGCGGCATTCGAAATTCAAATTTGCATTGTTGACTTGATACAACATCTAGTTGCCTAATATGTTTACGTTGCACGGACGTATGGGTTTGTAACCTTTTGTTCAATAAACTATCTTTCTAAACGCAATAGATCTACTTCATATTGATAAAGAGAATAAAAAATCTCTGCCGAGTTCCCGCGAAACAGTTACCCGAAGTGACGGATATTTCCATCTGAACCAAGTATCTCACGGTAGAAACTTTTTCTTGCATACTGTCTTGCATTTTAAAATAGATATTTAAATACAAATTTATCGAAATGATGCATTTTAATATAAAAACAAACGTTATTCAGATGCTGTGTTTGGGAAAGTGACGCCACATTGTTTATAACGTTACGTCACAAGTAATTCACGCGAGTCGTCTAACACGAGGGGTAAAAACTGCAGCTATCCCCATCTGGTATGCAAGAAGTGATTTTCCAGCAGTGGTAAAAACTGCAGATATCCCCATCTGGTATGCAAGAAGAGATTTTCCAGCAATGGTAAAAACTGCAAATATCCCCATCTGGTGCAAGAAAAGGACATGCGTACAGAAATAAATATATTAAGCGCGCTTGTATTCATGCATAATGGTCAGAATTGTCCATTCAGTAAGTGTACTAACTTATTAGAGGTTTATGGATGCAACTGGAATGTATATATGTTCTTATTACGCATCTTTCGGTTCTCCTACGTCTTCGTCTACAATTGTATTTCCAAAAATACAAGGAAGGATATAAGGAATGTTGATACACTCTCAGGAAGGAGTGCAATGCCATTGCTTTACAATGTGATTATGTATGACATGTGTTTTTGCAAATTTAGTCACAGTTAACAAGTGTGAAACAAGTTCTTCTAAAAATGTTCTTAAAAATAATGCATATGTAAATATTTACACTAACAAAACCTGTTAAGTATTTGTTGATTAGCTGCATATTCAGTGCATCATAAAGATGTGCGTGAGAGAAATTGATGCGATAATCGGTCCTCAAAAGAAGGACATGTGACATCAACGGATACTAATGGCATCACCACTTCATTAAAATGGCCGGCATTGAGAGGCAAAGATGGAACCACTTTCGTTTAAATATACATACTGCTTTGTCGAAATGATAGTTTATTCTTAACAATACATGAACAGGACGAGTGACGAAAACAAATCACGCAATGTCCAGATACAGAGGGAAAATAACCACCTTTAAAACATTCCACTAAACTTGACTAGTCACTACGTATTCTTCTAATATCAAAAACACTTGTACATTTTCTTGGCCCTAGGTAAAATACTTAATAAAAATACAAAATCGGCCATTAGTGGCATATAAACAATTGGACTAAAGCATTGTGGGTCGATTATAACGTCCCGGCATCACTAAGTCATTTAAGAAATACCGGTATTATAGGGTATTTCAACTAGCAGAAGAGACTTTCAGCATGCTCTGTAGGCAAAGACGCATTGTATGAATTGTTGAAAAACAGTTGAGGTACTTCAAGGAGAAAGAACTGAATCCATAAATAAGTCATCAGTAAGAGTCGGGTATTAAAATATCTTAGATCTGTTGTTTACATATCTAATGGCGATCGAATTTACGACCTAAATATGCGTTATCGAATGCAGATCTGATGTTGATCTACGATCTAGATCTGCAGTATCGAATGCAGATCTGATGTTGATCTACGATCTAGATCTGCATTCTCGAATGGAGATCTGATGTTGATCTACGATCTAGATCTGCATTCTCGAATGGAGATCTGATGTTGATCTACGATCTAGATCTGCAGTATCGAATGCAGATCTGATGATCTACGATCTAGATCTGCATTCGCGAATGGAGATCTGATGTTGATCTACGATCTATATCTGCATTCTCGAATGCAGATCTGATGTTGATCTACGACCTATATCTGCAGTATCGAATGCAGATCTGATGTTGATCTACGATCTAGATCTGCATTCGCGAATTGAGATCTGATGTTGATCTACGATCTTGATCTGCATTCTCGATTGCAGATCTGATGTTGATGTACGATCTAGATCCGCAGTATCGAATGCAGATTTGATGTTGATCTACGATCTAGATCTGCAATATCGAATGCAGATCTGTTGTTGATGTACGATCTAGATGTGCATTCCCGAATGCAGATCTGATGTTGATGTACGGTCTAGATGTGCATTCCCGAATGCAGATCTGATGTCGATCTACGATTTAGATCTGCATTAATAAAATGATGATCTGATGTCGATCTACGATCTAGATCTGCATTCACATTGCAGATCTGAAGTTGATCTACGATCTAGATCTGCATTTACCTTGCAGATCTGATGTTGATCTACGATCTAGATCTGCAATATCGAATGCAGATCTGATGTTGATCTACGATCTAGATGTGCATTCCCGAATGCAGATCTGATGTCGATGTACGATCTAGATGTGCATTATCAAATGCAGATCTGATGTCAATGTACGATCTAGATCTGCATTCACATTGCAGATCTGATGTTGATCTACGATCTAGATCTGCAATATCGAATGCAGATCTGATGTTGATATACGATCTAGATGTGCATTCCCGAATGCATATCTGATGTCGATGTACGATCTAGATCTGCATTTGCGAATGCAGATCTGATGTCGATCTACGATCTAGATCTGCATTATCAAATGCAGATCTGATGTTCATGTACGATGTAGATCTGCATTCACATTGCAGATCTGATGTTGATCTACGATCTACATCTGCATTCGCGAATGCAGATCTGATGTTGATGTACGATCTAGATCTGCAATATCGAATGCAGATCTGATGTTGATCTACGATATAGATGTGCATTCCCGAATGCAGATCTGATGTCGATGTACGATCTAGATCTGCATTCCCGAATGCAGATCTGATGTTGATCTACGATCTAGATCTGCAATATCGAATGCAGATCTGATGTCGATGTACGATCTAGATGTGCATTCCCGATATCAGATCTGATGTCGATGTTCGATCTAGATCTGCATTTGCGAATGCAGATCTGATGTCGATCTACGATCTAGATCTGCATTTTGAAATGCAGATCTGATGTCGATCTACGATGTAGATCTGCATTCACATTGCAGATCTGATGTTGATCTGCGATCTAGATCTGCATTCGCGAATGCAGATCTGATGTCGATGTACGATCTAGATCTGCATTCACATTGCAGATCTGATGTTGATCTACGATCTAGATCTGCATTCGCGGATGCAGATCTGATGTCGATGTACGATCTAGATCTGCATTCACATTGCAGATCTGATGTTGATCTACGATCTAGATCTGCAATATCGAATGCAGATCTGATGTTGATCTACGATCTAGATCTGCAATATCGAATGCAGATCTGATGTTGATGTACGATCTAGATGTGCATTCCTGAATGCAGATCTGATGTCGATGTACGATCTAGATCTGCATTCACATTGCAGATCTGATGTTGATCTACGATCTAGATGTGCATTCCTGAATGCAGATCTGATGTCGATGTACGATCTAGATGTGCATTTGCGAATGCAGATCTGATGTCGATCTACGATCTAGATCTGCATTATGAAATGCAGATCTGATGTCGATCTACGATGTAGATCTGCATTCACATTGCAGATCTGATGTTGATATACGATCTAGATCTGCATTCGCGAATGCAGATCTGATGTCGATGTACGAGCTAGATCTGCATTATCAAATGCAGATCTGATGTCGATGTACGATCTAGATCTGCATTCACATTGCAGATCTGATGTCGATCTACGATCTAGATGTGCATTATCAAATGCAGATCTGATGTCGATGTACGATGTAGATCTGCATTCGCGAATGCAGATCTGATGTTGATCTACGATCTAGATCTGCAATATCGAATGCAGATGTGATGTTGATGTACGATCTAGATCTGCATTTGCGAATGCAGATCTTATGTCGATGTACGATCTAGATCTGCATTTCTTTGAATGCAGATCTAAGGTTGAGCTCCGATCTAGATATGCAGTACGAAGGAATACAGATCTAATGTCGATGTACGATCTCCGAGCCAACTTCACAGACTTACTTTTATACTTTTTTGTGCTACTTATACCTTACTTTTATACTTTTTCGTGCTACTATTGCGGTAACCTTACTTTTATACTTTTTCGTGCTACTATTACCTTACTTTCATACCCACAAGTAAGAGCTTTTGCACAATAATTACTATATGAGATATGAATACTTTTCAAGAAACGCTTTATTTATCTATGTCAAGGTTGCTATATTACATTACGAGGGTGCTCCTGGTGTAGATGATACACCTGCCTCATGGTCAGATGCTGATAGACAGGGAAAGGTACAACATGTAACTCTTACCTGAATGCATTTTAAACAAACTTTAAACAATCAAAAAAGAAGTTTTAGTAAGCAAGAAATGTCAAGAAACTTTTTGCTAATACTATTGTTTATAGTATTACCACAAAAAGTGGATATTTGAAAATTCTGGTGATCTTTCAGAAGATCACAAAATGTATATTAATTGAAAATTCTGGAGATGTTTTAGAAGAGTTTTACACAGTTTTTAATTTCACTAAGTTTTAATAACGTCAAAAATGTGTTATTTCAGATATATTCTGTTTTTTAATTTCTTAAAAAAGATTCATAAGCTAATGTTATTAGTTTATTGTTTATTTCGTCTATTTCACTAAGGTCCTGAATCCATGGAACAAGAAAGGTGACAGGGACCATATCCAAGTGACAGAGTTAAAATCCATGGTGAAAAGCAAGAAAGCATTGAAGAATATCCCGGACAAGAAATTTTACCTGGCCATGGACTTTAACGCGATCAACAATTATCATTTTCACGATGATTCGCTTTATCCAATCTCTGCAATGGGTGATGGCATGCGCTTGTTTTTGCCTCAGATCAACCACGTGTCTTTAACAATACCTCCCTCACCTCCACTCACTCAGTTGTCGGATTTGAATCAGGTAATGTGCACTGTCTCATGGGCATATATAGTCCCTATAATTCAACTGTAACATTGCCTTAAAGCTGCTCGCTCTCAGAATTTGGTGAAAAAATAAAGTTCTTTTGTATGAAAATAACATATTTTAGAACATAAAGTCATAAAAATTTCTAGTTTAAATTCCTGTCACGTATATCAGATTCTGTAGATTTGAAATAATACGCTACCAAATAATAAAGCGTTACAAACGCTTTTGAAATCCCAGTATAAACATGTAGTGTGGCGGTGCCGTAAAACCAGCATTTTCATTTGATTTTTGCAAATTCCTACCTAGTTTTTTCTTCTTTTTGTTGATTCTAGCCTCAAGTTTTCTATCTATGTATAAGTATGTCATTTTTGTAGATTTTAGGTTTTCAACGGCATTTTGTTTGTAATTGTGCTTATTGCGTCCACCAACCTCGTTCGAGGTATATTCGGTGCGACCCGTTTTTCAACGGCAACTGAGAGCGAGCAGCTTTAAAAAAAAGATCTTGATTTAACGTATGCTTATATATTAGGTAAAAATACGTCGTAAAATAAATATGTACATGTACAATGTTGAATACAACAAAACAAATACTTCACGGGGCACTATCCATAAAGTATCTATTTACAAAAATTTTAACCGATGTCGATTGTTTCCCATTTAAACCTTTGCTTTTTCTAAAAAGCTAAAATGTGTTGCTAAGATGCTGTATGGATAATGTCCCTGGTCAGTATATTTAATCGTATTCTGATGTGCTCGTCAGCAATACAACGTATCAGCAGAGATCAGCATAACTGCGACATTTTTCTTCCAAATTGTGCTTTTAATATATCTCAGATTTCAATTTGTGCACTTTGTCATTGTCAAATAGGGAAAATTTGATCTCAGTTGTATTTTGTTCCTGAAAAAAAATGATAGTAATTTAGAAAAAAAACAGTACTAGATAAAAAAAAACAGCATGTCTTTATTTCGTCAGGTTACATGTGTAGCAACAGACAATATAAGAATTTTACAGAAACACATATTTACAACAACATATTTACCAAATAAGTACGATTATACAAGCAAGATTACACAACTATTTTTAATACACAGAGCATGGCAACACATGTATTACATTTTATCATTATTTATGTACAGAGTATTTTTTGCAACCATGAAACCATTGGAAGAACGAAGAACTGCTCGGAAGAGTTCTGTGAATGTGTATTCAGACTTCAGGTCGACCTCTATGACGTTGTTGAATTGGTCATAATAGATGAAGGCACAGCTTATAACGCTAACCATCCCATGCATCTCCATGGTCACACGTTTAATGTCGTCGCCATGGACAAGGTAGGTTTTTTTTCTATTTTCAGTGTTACATCGGAGTTATGTTCTTACGATTATCGTAAGAAAAGGGAAACACAATAAAGTCAATGAATTCCAACCACATAATAAGTCCAAGTTGCACATTTTGTCTACCCTGGACTTTATCTGACATTAACGCAACATTCCTTTCACTAAATTTTGATATGTACTTTTTACACAATTTTAATTTGCTCTAAGATCAGATTTGAAATGACCTTCAAAACTGTCACGTGATATTCGTAAAAGGGAATCGTGATATTCTGAGTTCGCATTCGCGGGATTCGTGTTTATTGGATTTGCGGCAACGTTGATTAGAAAATCATGTAGTAGGATGTGAAATAAACAATTGGGAATATGAGTAGTATCGTCAATTAATTCCAACTCCCTTAAATTATTTTATATCTTTTCAACAACATGCCGATAATTACCAATTTGTTTCGAAACATAAAGACTAGTGATAGAATTTAAATTTCAAAACATATTATAAGTATAATACACTGAAATCTTGAATAACATCGATCTACATTTTAACATGTTTGTTGTTAATCTATTTAAAGCTGGGAGAAACAACGTCACTTGATCAAGTTAAACAACTGGACAAACAAGGGAAAATAGTACGAAATCTTAATGATTCAATCGCAAAAGACACGGTTACTGTTCCTGACGGAGGATATTCCATTTTGCGTTTTTATGCTGATAACCCAGGTACATTGTATTTCAAACTAGAAATGACAAAAGCTTTTATACAAGTAATGCATAACAATAAATATTTAACAAACATGCGTTATAAACTATGATATCGGTTTAAATAGTGTATATTGTTCTATAGTTCTATACACCTGCCGGTGACCAATGAAGTGCAGCAGAACAGGAATTTCAACATAGTTCTTGTTACAAACCAATCAGTCACTCTAACGAATAATGTTTTATTTATGAAACATATACTGGATTAACCCTAGCCCTTATATAATGAATACGGCAAGGCTGATCTTGTCAAGCAGTGAGCCACAATATTAGTTATTTCCCCACACTGTTCCTGTTTTTTATCTTATTTTGAACAACGGAATTATTAATCAGTTGATTAGTTTGTTTTTAACATATTTGTTTACATTCGTTTCTATTGCAGTTGCTATATTCGGAAATGTCATGAGAATTTAATTTGCATACATGAATTTATTTTGAACAGTTCTTTTAAAGCAGAATAATTGAAGCTTTTAAATGTGTTACAATGCACCTGCATAATTCAACCTTGTGTTTCAAGACGTAAAGTCGTGGACCCAGTTGTACCGAACTTAAACTTCATATTTGAATCTTGACGGATTTCAGGTTAATACCTTATGTAGTTTTAAGGTTTTATTTTATACGAATATTTGTTGTTTAAAAATGTAGAAATGGAACTTATAACAGATTTATTGATTGTGATCTGATTTCAGCCTGTCACTTAAAAGTTACGAGCAACTGAATCATGATTTACTTTCGCACGTACCTCATGTTTGTGTTCAGAAGACTTAGTATTACTATTTTTATTTCAGGATTTTGGTTTTTTCACTGCCATATAGAGTATCATGTGGATATTGGAATGGGGATTATTATACAAACCGGAAGTGCAAACCAACTCCCGAAAGTTCCACGAAATTTCCCGAAATGCGGAAATTGGAAATTTAGCGGACATTAAGATGAGGAGTCTCTATATATGAGTGACGTCACTGCTCTTCCATTTACTTTTCTTACAATATTTGACATTAATTATACTAGACTTTGACTGCATTTTATGATACGACTATTTACGACTTAATTAATGTGATATACATGTATTTATAAGACGTTTCAACATTGATCAATTAATTATGAATGTTCTTTCTTTAAAAATCAAAACAGTTTTATAGTACTATAACAGTATATAGTATAGATCCATTGCTAGTGTGGAATCAGCATATTAAGTGAGTGCTATTACCTGTAAAAATGAAAGCAGTTTTATATAGATTCCATAAACGTTTAAAGTCTCTGTTGAAAAAAAAACTCTGTATCGCGAGCCCAGCACGCGAGCCTTGTAGCCGATGAAGATCACGAAAGGTCTCAAATTATTGACTGTAGCGTCTACATTGCAATAGCACCATTCACGTGAAAATATGAGATAGCATTAACAACACGTAGCCTGAAAAAAACGATCGATTATATACTAGTACGTTAACCTTTGCTACCCGTCACTAAGAATTCCGACGAAGAACTACGACCAGTGGGCCTGCAAAAACATTCTATTTTGCCGGCATTCAGATAATTTTATATGCGTTTTCAATGAACGAACTCATTTGCACGGGACCAGTGCGCAATACTTAGTAATTACAAAGAAGTAATACAAGTTTTCTGTCCTCAATGGGGAGAGCATTCCATTCGTTAATGACTGAATAGAGATAAGAATGAGAGAAAAACTGTTTCTGCAATCTTAAATGTATGGCATCTCGTCAGTTTCGAAGGTTGTACGTAGATAAGTCTACAACACTTGACGTAACAAGTGAAGACAGATATAGCGGAGCAAGACAATTGTACATTTGGCAGAACATAATTAGTTTGTGTTTTCGTGTTTTACTTTTGATTGGTTCAAAAACAAGTTTTCTTGCAGAGGTTGTATAGGAAAACAATTTTGTAGCATTGTTTATTATAGTTTGTTGTGTTATCCCAGACTACACCGGCCTGAGTATTATCGTAGTGGTCGAATTAAAGATATATAACTTAGTATGAATTTTAGTTTACTCATAATCTGAATACGTTGCTATGCCCTTATTTTGATATGTTCAATGTGTTCGTGCAATGTGCCGTCTTGTAAAATGGTTATGGCAAAATGTTATTGTGAAAAAAACTTCTTTTATGAGAAATAATAAAATATTGATTAGTTTGCAAACCTGTACAAATTAGTCTGCAGTAGAATATAAGAATTCTGTTAATCAGCTTAAATTTTAAAATACAGCTTCAGTTACCCCACCAAGTTAAGAAGTAGTTTAATATCATCAATATTTATAGTGGACATCGAAATTCATAGTGGACATCAAAATTTATGTAAAGAACAAACTTCGGATCTTTGAATCTCATTCTTTATAACAATTTGCTGAAAAGATTTATTGATTTTTCTAGGTATGAGAAGATATTCGTTTTTTTAGGATTGAATGTGACCAGCCATGAGTCAGGCATTCATACATATTCTTAAGGTCAGAGTTTAGACATTGTGCCGCGTCGTTTGGATTCTCGACAGCAATATCTAAATTATACCACATCAATCTCCGTTATTTATCATGCAAAACTCGATGTAGTCGAGTTCTCATTTACTGCGTGCAGTCAAATTCTGTCCTTTGGGCATCTGGAAAAAGTACACGTTATCATTATGCGAAAATTTCTACCAGCCCTTCTCTATGATAACCATCTGTAATTCTAACTTTACCATGCATTGTAGAATCTTGGAACGGCTTACGAAAATACAGCGCATGATACTTAATGATTTTCTTGCAATTTGTTCGATACAAGTCAGAGCAGATTCTGTATTTCAGTACAGCTGCAAAAGATCTTATTATTTAATAATTAATTTATATGGAAGCGCTGGAGGGTCCTTTTGACTTATGCCTTTTGACTTGTGCCTTTTGACTTGTGATGGAATATTGCCGCGCATTTCAAGCACTTGCACGTTGACGAATGGAAACTGACAGACAGCGAGGAATCAGGTGCTGTAAGTTCTATTTCCTTTGTACAAATATTATATTGATGATAATAAGTGTCTTAGATCGGGTCATTTAATGAGGTTTGATTAAGAAATATGCCGGTAGGGAGCACTTTTATTTCATTTTTTGGGGATGGGAGATGTTCTACGTCATCGTGCACGTGCAATATTCCAGCACAAATCACAAGTCGTAAGTTAAAAGGGCCCTCACTGGCTTTCATTACTTCAAGCTATTTGTATTAGTTACAATAGATTTAATTGCATTCATATGAATACTGCTATGTATGTTGTAATGTATACAACAGCGTTGTTATTTTCCGTTTTACGACAATGGGATGACATTATATACCGAAGCGGAGCATCTGAATTATTTATAAAATACAATTGATTGATATTTAATTAACCATACATAAAGGCACGCCACATTTGTAAGCCATGAATATGATTAAAGCGAATTAAATAATATATGTTTACAATTCAAACCACAGACTCGAGTGAATTGACTTATTGATCATAAATGTAGAGAGCTATTTGCCTTCACAATTCGTGACAGTTTCCTGCAATTAAATCTCTTATTGAGCTTTTGATTTAAGGGCTTTCTAATTTTTTTCTCCATTATGTATCATATTGTATAATCAGGAGACGGACGGAAGGTGTATATAAATAAAATACATGTGACAAACACCATTATCGTGTTTTTATTGCTAAAACATATGCAGAATTGCTTGATATTGTATGTGAGGTAATAGAGAACGAAATTCACTGCATAAAGTACTGTGTTTATCATTACACTTGATCACTCTATCTATATATCCATCCGTATGATATCTGGTGCACGTGTGATTTGTTTCATTGTTTATAACTTCTCGGATTTACATAAATACTTGAAGTGAGTAATGTTTCATATTTTAAACCATTTACTCTTTTCACCAATTATTTCTTTACATTAAGTATATTATTTCACTAGTTGAACGAAATGTAACCATTCACGTGCTTGGATTTGTATCTTTAAAAACGAGATAGAGGAAAACACGGAATTATAAATTATGTAACATGCTACTAACCACAGTTAAGTAAACGAATACGGAAGAAAGATAATTATAAGGATTTTTTTTTAACTTTCTTTCTAACCGTCAGTATTTATTAGATGTGCAGCAGCGCTCTTTTTTTAACTTGTAATTCAAACTGTTGGACGAAACATTGCAAGAGGAAACAGCCAAAATACAATCAAGGTTATTATGAACCACACAGTGGTACTAAGGCAATTTGGTTATTGCCACCAAAGGTAAACAGGGCTTCCTTTTCCATTGCTGGAGTAACAATGTATCACAGCCATTCCGTGTTATAGTTATGGGTTTTTTTTCAAATCTGTTGGTACTGTAGCACATATTTATTTGAAAAACTTCAAACTTCCAGACTATTGCATTATCACAAAAGGTGTTTTTGTTGCACTTGCATCAGTGATTGCTCCAAATGACTGCATGTCATAGTATTTTTAAGTAACAATTTTAAACTAAAGTGCTACATGCTAACAATACATTAATGCGATGAATTGTAAATGCCATATTTAATGATCGAACATTTTAGGAAGCGCCTGATCAAAGCTCAAGTTTCATTTGCTAAATTATCCTAACATTTTTATCTATTTAGAGGCTTTTTGTGTTTAGAAAGTATGAACATTTTAACCACATATACCAAAAGTTCTTATTGCATATTATATACTATTCAATGCTTTTCTTGAGGAAACGTGTCACGGATTTTTGAAAACATCATTTGTTACAATTTTATTACCATTATTAAATGGTTAGGGCCCCTGATTCTAAATCACAACAAATACAAGACATAACAATAGTCTTAAGACAAATATAGTGTCTTCGTGTCGATCACAGGGAATTATATTTAAAATGCTACACAAACTACAAAAACGTTGGTATTGGGATTTATTGCTTTGTTCAACCATTAAGGATGGGTAAGACCTTTTATGAGAGAGGCATTGATGCTTTGACCAGGCGCTACCTTAACAACTTAAAAAGGAGTTATAGATAATTTACAACAAAAGTACGTTATTTTAAACCTGATATAATTTGAGTAACGTTTCTTTTTAAAAACACAATGCAAAAATTATACGTTATGTACATTTTGAAATAGAGCATCGTAAAAACGGCAGTCGAATATTTAATTTATGAATGCTTGTGTATTGACAGTTTTATGAAAGTTTCAACTTCTACATAACGGCCAAGCAAGAAAATTAAAAAAATACAACATGAACAAAGACTTTATTATTGATTCTGACTTGATGATGGCAAACTAGTTTTGACATAGTTTTACGTACATCTCAGCAAATATGCGCATATTTCAGATTTTTACTTCAAAGCATCTCTGCAATTTATCTCTCATTTACAATGCACCTTTATTCTGTCATTTCTTGCAGACTTTTACTACCACAGAAAGCTGATCAAAGAAGATAAAGAAGTAATTATGCAACAATGTTTCTGCATTGTCGCTTTCTATCATTCAGTTTGTTTTAACATTTCTCTTTAATGATGCATTAAATAGTGAAAATAAAGATAAATCAAGATATTGTTCTAACCCTAGACGCCTTTTGCACGGCACACATCTCCCAGCGGATGATATAATATTTATTGAAATAGATACACAATGTATGCACGATGGACGTCGAGAACTTAACAATAAATCATGGTTTCAGATCTTAATTGATTTTGATAAAAAGTGTAGCTGTTTATCTGAACATCAGTATCAACAATAGAATTTATCTATTTGATAGATATTTCCGGGTATAAGGTACTGCCATATTTTTACAATTTAAAGAGGACGTCAGTATAAAGCCATAACTGTTTTTCAAGGTATATTGAGCTCAAACTAGATTGTTTAAATAAACGTTTTAAAACAGTTGTTACAGCACCAGTAAAACTGGTAGAGTTTACTGACGGGTTTTAACGTTGTGACATCCCCGCAGAGTTCCCCATTTATTGACCTTGAAATAACAATGACACATGTTGATCTATCCTAAGACAATTTCCAGAAATAGTTGAAGTAACCCAGTTGCTTTTTTTTTCAAGACACATCTAGCAAGATAAAGGTTATATTAATCACCGAATAATATCATTAAATGTCGTAGAAATACTTACATAAAGCCATGACTATAAAGAAGTACTGGAAAAATATATTTAATGGGCAAAAATCTAGTGCTTTCAGAAAAAAATGCAATTTCGTTTGTACATTAATTCGTGGGTTCTATACTCCTGTATTAGTACTTCCCTTTAATGAACTGAATACTAACTGAGAAACGGGTATTAAATTCCAACAAAAATACCATACACATTACATATATGGATTATTTTAGCTCATGCAAAAGATTTATTTTTTGCTCGTTTGCCTACTTTTCATTGATTATGAAAAGGGGAGAGAAAAGAGCTGACATAATCCACGCAAAGATACAATAAATCATTTTATTTTTTGCAAGCACACCTTTGCAACAAGCAAATGATAAACTGGCTAACTGCCAATCTTTAAAGTACAATAAGGAGACTTTCTGTAAGAAATCTTATCTTTGATGATTATTAACAGATCCTGAAAAATATCCTATTACTCGCTTCATCTGTAATAAGTGCACAGCTGCTATGGTAATATTTGCAGCCTCTGATTGTATTTTCGTCTGTACAAGTACTTTTAAAACGTAAATAAAACCTGGCTGACATATATTCATTTACGCATAATGGAATAAGCAGTCATCTAAAATGTAATTTTATTGTCAAAGGCGAAGGGTTCTATAAAATTAAAGTGTTTGTAATTAAAATTTTGCGTCTGTGCTTGGTACTGTTTCCGTTTAAGATACTAAAGGCACTGTGATAGGCACTTTGTGGCAGGCAATCTGTGAACTTTAAATTATGCACCATCTAAAACTTTCAGTCAAAACGTAGTTATAAAAATAAAAATGTTACAAAAACAATTAATCTGTAATAGACCACAGGGACGCCTCCTGTCATGTTATGAACCAACCGAATTTGTTTGATCCCGATTTACCGATTGAAATTAGCGTGCACGCCTGATACCCCCGGTAAACATTTTCCGGACAGGCTCGGGCATTTACAAACAAGATGCATACATTCTTCATGCAGCTGGTTTATTACAAAACAAACCGTTTATGTGAACAGTCTCCTTTGCATCAGATTGGTTTATTGCTTCCGAATCAGTATCTACTGAATTGTCTAAATTGCGTGCAGCTTGGACAAATGTTTTACAGGTCCAATTGTCATATTTAAACATAAAGGATGCAAATGTTTACCAGATGATTGACTTCGCTGTTAATTTTTGAATAAAATTGAAACCTGGCATTCAAACTTAACAAAATATTGATTGAAGCTTGCCATATTCGCCAAACTTTTAGTTGAATTTTAGCTGAAGTTTAATGTAGCTTTCTCATTGCTTATACATGATTATGCTTGAATATTGTTTGCATGCTAAATTTAAAAATCTTCAACGTTAAAATGATACTGTATTTGTTTAAATCAATTTTTCTCAGTAATGGAACTTGAGTTCCTGACCGTTCTTTGTGATTCATATAATGTATTAAGTGGATACACAAACACAACGCAATTTAACAATTCTGTAGTAAGTGGCAAAATGGAAATTTGAGCAGATCTTTAAAACGATTGGTCGTGTTTAAGAATGGTAAATATTAGTTACGTTTCATCATGAGCTAAAGAAAAAAGATCGGACACACCAGATTGAATTAAAGTTTTAGACGCATGTTTCGTTTGTGAAATATCCAGAATACAATCATCAATGCCGAATTTTAAATACAGCTACTAGCGACCAAAGCTACAACTACAGAAAGCAAAACACCATCACAACAATAACTCAACACCATAAGCATTGAAAAAAATTAAATGGGGCCGATGGGGCAAAATCAACTATTGTCCGGAATTTAACCCACACTATCATACACCTGTTTTATTATTCTGTCCAAAACTGCTATGTTCATTTTAGATATGAAACAAATTACTTTAACTTAGATTGAAGCCTTCAAATATATCCTGGTCCGTGTGGTGTTCCATTTGGACTCCGTGTATCGCCAAAGTAGAAGTTAGTAGTCGAAAAGGGGAAGAATGCTGTGTAAAACTATTTGGCATTGGCGCCTAGCAACATTGAAATGATTAATGATTGACTGACATGGAACATGTCTAAAAAGTGCCCGTAAGATTTACATCTATTAAAATCATTTAAACAAAAACTGATGATGCATTTGAAAGTTGCAGCACAGGTTTCGCTCCGAGAGAGTATTATCGCTTTAAAATAAATTAGGTTTCCATTTGAATTTACGTGCTGATGACTGATAACATTGCTGGCTGCATAAATTAAAGGTACACCTTAAAGCAAAGGCTTTGCACGAAACCTTTCTCTTTCACTAATTTGTATTACATTTGTACCATCAATCTTATCTTCTTTTTTTGGTAAGTTTCCGAGTATATTAAACTTTTCACATTTTATTCAATTAAAGACAATTTAAAACATTAACAAAGCACAAAAACTGGACATATGATATTTAGTGGAAGGTCAAAATTGACATGATTTTACTTTCTTAACTTTGATACAGATAAAAATTTTGGAGATAATTACCAAAACCAATAGGGACATACATTTTTCACGATAACCGGAATTCAATTATAAATATACGCGTGGATTCTGAAAGGTTTTAGCAGAGTTCAACGCTATGGAACACTGAATATTTAACTATTTTATGGCAGAATAATTTATTTATTTTAATAATTGTAGTTTCAGGTTCTTCCAAATGACAACGAAATGGAAATATCAACTTTTATTTCAATCATTTTTCCTTTGTTTGTATTTGCTACTGCAGTAGTTGGGCAGGAGTTAACAAGGTACGTGCACAACATCTTTCTTTATAAATGAATGGAATATCTTGATAAAACTGGTGGAAATATCGTCAATCAGATTTTATATCATACCTCGGCTTTCATCTACAGTCTGGTATGATTATTGTTGATATTACGTGGATTAATGGTTTGAGTGTACGAGTATAATTTATGGTAAATAATTTTACATTAACGTTATTATAAGGTTTACAGCTAATGCAACTTCCCAACATCTCATACCCAACTGAAAAGCATGTCATTTTACAGAGCCTCCGTAGTTGTAAACACAATATAGTAATTTTGTTTTTTAATTTGTAATCCGTCAATGTCTCATTTATTTTCAGCCTAACGACTCCCATTGTTGTCTCTGTATCAGACAGTATCTTTAATACCAATAATAATATGTACTAGTACCTCAATGAAACCTTTTAAACCGATTGTATATGTGATCTATCAATTCACGATTATCATTTTATGGAAAAATCTTTTATGCATTTGTTTAGTTTTAGAAGGTCAGCAGTCAAATATAAATAGTTTTTACGTAGAAAGTTCACTGGACAAATGACCTCGTTCTGAACCACAGTTTTGCCATACTTGAACCTTAATTCACGCAATAAGTATTCTCCGGCAGCATCAAACTTGTGAATACTTGATTTTATAATGAGTCTTGACTAGGGGAAGCTTCAATGGCTTTTTGACTAATCTATCCTTAATTTTGATCATTATTCATATTTCAGGCGACAAATAACTGCCTACCTGTTGGATCCTGCGAGATATGACTCTAATACTGTACCAGACTTTGATGAAGGTGGGTATCTGAACTTAATTATTAAAAACGACATCTACGTTTTATTTATTCCTAAATAAAAAACAGCTCTATGATTGTATAAAAAGTAATGAATGAATTACAACTCTCTAGTAGCAGTAATGATGCTCAGCTTACATCCTGATGTATTTTGCAGATACTATTCTTGAGAAAACCCCAATGTTTTTATTCGCTGCTGATATTTTACTCATGTTAAATATCTTACGAAGAATATTTTCTAGATATTCTCTTGAAAGAAGGAATTACAAAAAAGTTAAAACAATTTCATTGACAATATTTACAACTACATTTTGTAAACAAATACACGGAAAACAATATAAAATAGGCGAAGGGGTTGACCCACACGTTCTCTCAGCTAAGAAATGGGTCGTCCCTTAAGTCTTGTATTTATGAATTCAACAGTAACATAATGCAAATAAAACATTGACATAAACATAACTACATTGTAGAATTACAAAATCATTGATTATGTTAAAATTAATTTTTCATGCCCTAGAAATCTGCACAGATTCTAAGATGCTGAGTTTAAACACATTTATTTTAAAACTACTCCAGTTAAAAAAAATCATTACTAATTACATGGGGAGCATAACAGGGCCAACCTTATAACATCGTAGTATTTTGTCAAACGCCCTGTCTCTCTACTAAATTGTCTTCCAAAATCCTTGTAGTTTAATCTAGAATGCACAGATACGTATAAATATTGTCTTGAAATTTCAGAATATTCCACAAATGTTACTATCCAAATCACCATACACAATATGCATTCCGTAAGCGAAGCTAAAATGGTAAGTAACTGATTTTGACAACACGTCACTGGTTTTACAATTTTGTGTAGTGTTCAGCTGGGGAGGAAAAGGGTACATGTAAGGGAGTGTTCCTGTTTTACGCCATTAGCGATAGCCCTAGGTCAATGATATATTCAAAAGTATATCCATTCGTTTAACTTCCAAAAAGTACAAAGTAGTACACATTTGGTCCTACTGAACCCATTTTTCAGACATACATACTTTTACAAGCAAAAGGCAGTGTCATTACTTGTGTTTAATAAAATTTAATACATCGGCTGAACAAACATATTTTCAAATAAGCATCAAAAGTGAGACGCATCAAAAGTGGCCACTTATTCCGTACCATTTGGGTCTAAAGCAACAGCAACGCTTTAGTAATAAAGGTATATATTGATAACTGCAGCTTTTACAACTATACATTCAGGTATAAAATAACCGTTTAACCAATCAAAATTGTCGTTTTATACAGTCATTGAAATTCATTCATTGCATTTTTTATGGTGCTCTCCACGTTAAAAGCACAAAGAAGGCGTTGAAGCTAAATAAATTAAAATTGCGCAATATTTTCATCATAGAAAGAAGATGTGTATTGTTTAACCTTCGAAAGATATTTACTGTTCAATAAAATGATAAAATTAATTTACAACTGAAATAGATTATTGCTAATTCTATTACTATTTTCCTTGATATAAACTAGTATAAATTTTGTGAATGCATGCATACTTTTTTATTTTACCTGCAGCAACAAATTTTATTACTACTTGTAATATCTGTTACTTTTGACCGAAATGGTACGCTATATTATGGACACTTAAAATAGGTGCCAAATAAATACAGGTGTATTTTACATAAAAAATAGATGAGAAGCATCATAATGGCTGCTTCAGGCAGGTACAGCTGTCACTAATTGCGGTGACCACAAACACGTGTTCAACTATATTGTTCTGACACATCAGTAGCATTAAATCATGGCAATTAAAGAATGAATGGATACAAATTAATGCCAGTTTCCATTCTATCACATGCAGGAGTATTCCATAGATGCCTATCTCCGCATGTGGTGGCGCGATGAACGCTTGGATTTCAGTAGGAATAGCAGCATTTCCAAACTTGAACTCGACTCCAAAAAACTAGAAAGTGTATGGCAGCCAGATATTTTCTTCGAGAATGAGAAGACTGCATATGTTCATACGGTGACGACCACGAATAAACTGATGCATGTAATGACGAATGGAACTGTAATATACAGTATCAGGTACATATCTCCTTTTTTGAAAGATTTTGGAGTTCATATTAACCCTACGAGAGGTTAAGCATAATTTAAGCTTCCAAATAAGAAGGGAGCATACAGTCGCCATTTTTCCGTCCGACTTTCCGTCCATACCTAGTGCAACGTAGTGGTCTGGGTTTCGCTTTGAGTTCATTCCGTCATTGCAAGGTTTAAATTGGATTTTGGAGTTAAAATATGTATGTGGGGTTAAAAACAGATAAAAAAAGATCGAAGGGATAGATAGCCTCACAGAGTTCGATTGTAAGTACGTCCGAATACTTCTTGTCTAGAGCATAACTCGAAAAGTATTGAAGAGATTGATTTGATATTTCTATTTGATGAGGTCATTGAAAGGAGTGCTGTTACAAAGAACCCAACCTCCAAAAACCCCCCCCCTTCCAATCTCCTCCTTTTATTTCTTCCTCATTTAAATGCTTGTCCGGAACACAAATCGGAAAGTATAAATTACATTGAGTTCATACTTCATACATTGTTAGTAGGTCATCGAGAGAACGTGCAGTTACAAAGAATCATAACTTCAACTTTCTCTTTTCAAATGATCTTCCTCAATGAAATTTGCTTGTCAAAAACAAAATTAAAAAAACATGAAATTATTAACTTGATATTACACAAAGTGAAGAAATGAATTGAGGTGAAGTACAGTAACCTAGAATATTTGTTGAATTACCTCCTTTTAAGTTATAAAATGATACTAAGTCCAAAACAAATTAAGGAATTAACTGTACATTACACACATTGATTGAGGCATTGGGAGAAAAAGTGTTGTATTTAAGAACCATAACTCAAACTCATCCCATTTTAGCTTAATTCCCTTTATGCTGTGAAAGTATGTTAGTCCGGATTTAAGGAACGATGTAGGTGTTACAATTTTCATGCAAATATGTTCATTCGAAAACGCATGCTTCGCAAATCATCAACGGTACTTATAGGACTTGTTGGTCCATATACTGTAACAGTTATCAATCAGTAAGCCAATTTCTTTTTAATTAAAAAATGTATGCTTAGTTTACATTATCAGTTAATTCAAGTAAACCATAATTTGTTAGTCCATGTAATTTGTTAGTCACATTTATTTTCATTTACCACTTCACTATATTTTGAAAGCACAATTATTTCAGGTTTTCTCTGTCTCTTTCGTGCACTTGTTTTGTCGAATAACGTATCCGTTTATACAAACAATTTCTATTTCAGATTGTCTCTGTCTCTTTCGTGCACTATGTTGTTACACTATTATCCATTTGACAGTCAACGTTGTCCTATATATGTACAAAGTTGTAAGTTGCTGACTGAGCATTTTTATTGAAATGATTACATTTTTACATTGTAATTAAAACATGGCCTCAACTCATTTATGTCTTGTTATCAAACCAAATTTGCATGCATCATGTAACCGTCCATGTTTTGGTCAGCTTCGGCCAATGCAGATGCAAAACTTTGCAAAGTTAATTCAATATTGCCATTTAATACAGCCCGAGTCGATTGTTTTTTGTTGTCCATTAAAGTCGTTCAAATTCACATTTACTACATTTTGTAATTTTAGTTGGCTACACAACTGACAACATCAATTTGGCTTGGCATGGTGGACAACCTATTATCGTTGAAAATCATGGAATGGCACAGTTTACTTTGGATGAGAATGACATCGTAACAAGGGATACTGAGTTACCTTACTCTGGAAGTAAGTTATCTACTATAGATCCTTCCATTGCGTTTTGATGCAGGTAAATGCCTAATCAGAAATCTTAAAACAACCCTCTGCGAATGATTAAGTTTACACAAGTGTTGGCCCTATTGTCTCCAATATTCGAAAACAAATCGGACCACCCAAAAATCTGCGACAATCGACAGTGATTTTTATACGTCCGAAGGAACGTATCATGGGAACACCTGCGGGCGGGCTGTCCGGCGGCGTCCACATTAGGTTGTCTGCTCTCTAAGTCGAACAGTTTTCATCTGATCTTCACCAAACTTGCTGAACATATTTGTTGGTAAAATGTCTCGGTCATGTTTTCTAACATTAGGCACTTTTAAATTATGGCACTTGAATAATCGAAAAATGATAAATTATCCATGTCCCCTATAGTGATATACTTTAATAAGTGAAATAGCTTGTCGTCTTTTGTTCAAACATGTTTTACAAAACCTATGAACTGCCAGATACTGAGTTATACCTATTTGACAGGGCATATTTTTTTGCATTTTTCTTAGGTATTTTTTTCGGTCTGCCTTATCTCCTTTCTCCACCCTCTTACTTTTCCCTTCCCATCTCTGCGACCTCCGCCCGCCCTGGTCATCGTCTATTCGTCTTACGTACTCTTTGCTGAACATTGCTGTATATGCTATTTTTTATGAAATGGCCAGTGATAGATGAGAGATGAAATGAAAATTAGTAGAGAGTCCAGCTTCCGGCGGGGTTGGACCCCACGACCTTCCGCTCTTGCGTCAAGTGCACTAACCACTGAGTTATAGAGGATACACTGTTTTCTGACAATTTGGCACTCTTGTTGAATTTTATTTTCTTTGTGGTCTGACACAACCTGCATCCAAGGGGAGTAACTAACAATGACTGACTAAAATGGCTGACCTTATAAATTAATTGTTCAATAACTCTGCTTGCTTGGTGTGATATAGAGTAGACATTTTACAGGCAAATTGAGTATGCATACAGTATATGTAAGGAAACATGATCGCTAAACTAAAAGATAACAAATCTATCTAGATGTGAGTAAAAAAACACATAGATATGTCATGGAAAGCATATTGTATTAGTTACATAGAACGTCTGTGTTCTGTCAGATGCACATGCTCATTGTAGATTTACTGCTGGGAATGCAGGGAAAAGTCTGTGTATTATTTTCTTTCTCAGCTGGAACATTTTCTACACTGAAAGCAGAACTAGTCCTGAACAGAAAAGTTGGCTTCTACTTTTTACAAGTCTTCGTGCCGAGTATTCTTCTTGTAGCCCTTTCCTGGGTCTCATTCTGGGTTGATCCAAAAGCTGTACCAGCACGTGTTTCCCTTGGAGTCACATGTGTGCTCACTATGACAACGCAAAGTTCCGGTATACGACAGTCACTTCCGCCGGTGTCCTATGTGAAAGCAATAGACATATGGATGTTTGTTTGTCTTCTTTACGTCTTCGCTGCGTTACTGGAGTTTGCCCATGTCAATGTTCTTTTACGGAAAAAATCCAAGATGCACAACAAATCGAAAAAGAACGAAATAAACGATAGTCACGAACAGGTCAGTGAAAATAACAAAGCGATGTAACGACTCTTTCATTGCTTTTCATTTAATCAAGGAACATGCTGCTTAAACATAAATACATTTAACCCTGTATAAAGCAGTCAACAGTCAAGACAAAGTGGACATTTGAATAAAGGAAGTGATTGCTTTATAAAAATATACCATTTGGGATACATCAACGTCGGCTGCTAAAGGCAGGCTGCTGACCACTGGCACTTACATACCTACATGTAATTCAGTAATCAATTTCAGCTCTTTGAAATATATCAATATTTTAAAAACAACACCTCTCGCAGACGTGTCTTAAACGAATGAGCAGACAATGCTCGAGAGCAAGTTTGTTTCTATTAACTGATTAATCAAACCTTTATTTGATTATTGCTGTTCCAGGGAGACACTCAAGAAAACCATGAAGATGCGGATAAGATTGGAACTTCATGTGTAGAATGTTTGACTGTAAGTTATGTTCATCTATTTACGTTTTTGATACAGATCCACTTTGCTTTTGGTTGTACACTGTAATGCTAGCATAATGTTTCAAAATTTGTATTTATATTTTCTGAAGTTAATGGTACCCTACTCCAATTTTGTTTTCAAATTAAGTTCAGATGTATTTTGTATAAGAAACGTAAATAATTATGTCATGTGAATGAACGGTGTTATAGAAGTTTAACTTCATTTTAGAAACGATTCAAGCGCAATGAGGGAGACGTACAGGCAGCAGCAAAGAGAGTAGATATTATATCAAGAAATCTCTTCCCTCTGACCTTTGCACTGTTCCTTGTTATATTCTACGCAGTGTGCTGCCTGGCACCAGCGCCAACATCCGAATACGGCTGATATCGGTTTACAACTGAGCATCTCCGAATGCAAAATAAATTCGTATATGATGCACAAAAACGAAAATGGTATCATCATATAGTTACGGCAATGTTGCCATGTATAGAAACGTAAAACATGTATGAATTGTTTGTATATTTGACTGACCAATCCAATCTATTCTATTTCTACATTAAAGCTGCTCGCTCTCAGATTTTGGTAAAAAAATAAATTTCTTCAAACTGTATGTAAGTAAGTTTTGAACGTGATAAGGCTCCAGATAAATTGATGTACGTACGTGTCTAAATTGCGAAAAATCGCTAAAATTCAAAGCGTTGCAAACGTCTTTTGAAATTTATATAAAATATAGTGTAGCGGTGCCGTGTAACGACCTTTTCGACGATTTCGATCCTCCTAGATTTTTGCTTATTTATTTATTCTAGGCTTTAGTTTTATACCAATGAATACGAATGTCGAGTTTTTGAAAAATTTTTATTTTTCAACGTACAGCGAGCGCTTGATCGACTTTCAGAATATTATGTATTTTCTCCTTAAAAATATGATTTAATTATGTATATGAATACCACTCCGAATTTCAGTAAAGACTTTGTAATTATACCACTTATAATTGTTTTAGTTTACCAGGCACGAACTTTTAGGATGGATTAATTTTCAAAAACTTCCATTTCATGTAGAACATGTTAATATGGCAACAAATAGGAAAACTTTTAAATACTTCTTATCTCAAACCACAAGGCCTAAATTTCAGATATCTGGCATTTATAGCATTGCCTAGAAAACCTCTACAAAATTGTTGAAATCATGACTCTTGGGTTAAAATTGACCCCGCAGGGGTCACTTAATTTAACAGAGACATATTTAGGAAACCCTTGAAAAAATGTGTAACAGTGTTAAGTAGATATCTTCAAAGTTTGTTCAAACCATTACCCTGGGGTCAGTATTGGCCCTGCCCAGGGGGTCACTTGATTTACATAGATATATATAGATGAAAATTTACAAAATTAATATTCTACTACTAAACCACAAGGTCTATAGCCTAGATATTTATTGTGTTAAAGCGACTAGTAGACTTCTTCAAAGTGTGTTCAAATCATACCCCAAGGGTCAAAATTGGACGGTTGGTGGTTTTTACTAGTAACAACTGCAGGTGTATAGTGACGACTAATAGTGTTGCAAAAAAGTTCTTTTTTCGATTTACGTCAAGACTCACTTCAGTTAGAATCAACGTCGAAGAGAGAGAGACTATAGTAATACTATAATGTCTATAGTTAATTTAGAATATTTGATGCATAACAATTATTATGGTTAATTAATCTAAAATGTCTTCCGCAGTCACTGAAATCAACTAAACGAAAACAGTTGCCTATCTAAATGCTAAACAAGATTTTTTGAAAGCTGTTTGAAACTTTTTGATTAATAAAACTTGAAAAAAGGACGTATGAATTGCAGAATGGATACTTTATTTCTCAAGACAGAAAAAGAGAATCCTTAAGTAATGTTATTATTAAAATGTATCCGACATACTGCGGTTTTGGTTTTTTTAATTAAAACTAATATACAAAATGTTCATTTCAGTTTGTATTTCGATAGATAAGCAGGGGGAGTATGTCGTAGGGTAAATTAAAATGTGATCAGATATACTGCTTTTTTGGTTGTTTATCTTAATTCCTCTTTTTATGTCTGAGTCTGTGTTCCATAAGTTTACCTAGCATCTTATCTGTACGCATTTTCCACTTTGGACGTATATCAGAATAAAATATGAATATCCTGATATTGGTTGTTAGTATGTTTTTCTGTATCCTTTCTCTGTTTTGTCCCGAATAATATGCATTTGTTCTACATTGCCATAGAAATAAAATACAAAAATGTACCATTAACCCTTCTAAATTTTACACAATATTAAGACGAAAAATATGCGAGACTCCAGGTTAATAAATGTTGCTTGATAATGACTGCACCATTCACATGAATACAAATTTGGATAAACAAATAAAAATGAAGCAAAATCTAGCTTTATATTTCATTTAAGTTGACACAAAATTGACAAACCGCAAATGGGGATGTTTTGTAAATCATATTGTATTTTCGGGTTGAACAATCTTTAAAAAACAACAGTTACTTTACATTTCTGTTTGAGTGAACTGACCGTTATAAGTATGAACATGTATACTAATAATAAGGAAATAGGCCGGTTTGGTAATAAAACTGAAATGTACCCTTTTACTGTTTGGAAATAATGTATTGCTTCACCGAGCTGCTGATTTCCTCCCCGAAAAAAAAAACAACATATTACTCCCCGTGGAAAAGAAGAGGGTATTAATGCCCTCTATGGCTCACACGAATATCGCTGCTAATAATGACAAGGTTAGGGTCAAGGTAACAGAGACAATCTTTGAACTGCTATACTGCTATAAAGTTCATTTTAATACGCCTAGGGTATATTTCTGTTTTCAGTTCGAGTGCTTTAATATGATTAAAGCACTCGGAAAAGTAGGCGGAGTTTCGGACAAGGAAGTAGCTCCTTCCGACTTTTCTAATTTACTCCCGTTCAGAAAAAAAATAATATAGATATAGATATGATATCTGTATAAATACATCAGTCGCATGAAATGGTTGTGATTAAGAACCTAAATTATTTGTTTTTTAATTGCGACAGTTAAGCCTTACTAATAGAATACTTTCACCTTGTTTTCCTTTAAAAAGGCATAGACAATTCATAATTAACCGTGATGCAGTGTTTTGATTTCGGGAGACAAAACAAGGAATAAAAACGTTTACGTCATCACACTTTCGTCATTACTCCACGTTAAAAAGTTGTACAGTTCAGTTTAACGGTACGCATTTAAATCTGTTTTCGTAAGGTTCTGAATCTGACGTCTTCTTCTGCATAATGTCACAGTCAGACATTTTATATAATGTACATTTTTGTATTAGATGATTCAATTAAACAAAATTTTTATAATATAGTTATGTATGATATTTTATAAATAGTTGCCCGAATTTGCGGTGCGTGGTGGGGGGGGGGGGGTGTAGGTGAATTCAAACAGCCACTATTTATGCCATTTTACACATTAATACCGAACTGAAAAGGCCCGTTGTAGTAACAATAGTTTTAGAATTAGAATCGAAATTATCTTTGGCTTTGAGTGCTTTATCGAAATTGAAGCATTTCTCGTCGGCAGTCTTCCCTTCTGAATTATTCCGATAGCATTCACGTAATTTATTCGCTACAAGTCAAAACAGTTACTGTATTTCAATACAGCTGCAAAACATCTGATGAATTACTTCAAGCTATTTGTATTTGTTACATTGTTATTGCATTCACATATGCATAATACTGCTTTATATGATTTTACATGTACAATACAGTAAACTCCGCTTATAACGAACTCCTCGGGACCTATCAAATATGTTCTTTATATCCAGAGTTCCTTATATCCGTGTTTCGAACAAGTTCCTAATATACGATGTATATATATCGAACTAAAATATATATCGAACAAGTATTTTTACAGTCAAATGTAATAAAATCCAAACCATCAACTTTTGATTTTCCTACCTCCTTTTGGGGAGTTATAAAGATATATAACTGTTACATGTATCCTTTTCTATACCCGTAAATCTATATAAAATAATTGCAAGAATTTATAAAACATGAAAAAGACAGTTCATGTTTTCATTGGCAATACTTAAACAAATACAATTGAAGAAAGCTGCTTTTCGCTCACTTGCCATAATTTGATATATTTTACATGGTATTTTTCCCAAAATGGGATTTCATCCGGTCTGCATGCTAGAAACGCTCAATATTATATACGTAAAATATTATCACTTGAATATCGTCTTAGCAATTATGTTTGTACTCTTATTTAACTAGTTTACCAAAACGTTACACATTTGTAATTATTTACTTTTATGAATAATAGCTACAATTGTGCTATAAAAATACAATGCAGACGGCAAAAGAAAAATGCAAAATCAACATATGTTTTTAACTTTTCGAGACATATTTGCAGTTCGATATATACGATTACTTTACTAAACATTTTGCATTGTTGAGCCAGAAAAAAAATGTTCCTTATATCCGAAGTTTCCTTATAACCGGAGTACGATATAACCGTATATTTTTGCTTTAACAAAGAGGGAAAAAATCGGGCCCAAAAAAACTGTTTGTTATATCCGAAGTTACGTTATATCCGGAGTCGATATATACGGAGTTTACTGTATACAACATCGTTGTTATTTCCAATATACGAGAACTTAATGATATTATGTACCGTCACATTTCAAGCACGTCACATTTTAAGCCATGAACAGGATTAAATCGAATTAAATGATATTCAAAGAAGAACTCTATAGTTGCACATGGCATATTGACTTGTTTTAGGTCCCTATTGCGTAATCCCGTTTATTTTCTCCTTCATCGGTTAGGGATCCATCTCCTCCTCACCTCTGGAACATACATAGTATTTCATAATGTCAGAAATAGTACTATATAATAAATTAAATGTGAAATGTTATTTGCATTATGTGGATGCAAACTTCAAACTTTAAACAAATAGAAATAAGGGGGAAATACATGGGCATTCTCTTAGTATTGTAATATCATAAACAGATACCCATAAGTACCTCTTTTTATATTGACTTATTGATTGTAAATGTAGAGAGAATTTAGCCTGCCACAATTAGTGCAGTTTAATGTATTCCATCCATTTACTGGGCTTTTGATTTATGCTTTTTTCTCCAGTACGTATCATTTTGTATAACCTGGAGACGCACGGTAGATGTATATAAATCAAATACATGTGACGAATAACATATCGTGTTCATATTGTTAAAACGTGACTGTGCAGAATTATTCAGTATGTGAGATAATAGTAAAAGAAATTCATTGCATAGAGTACTGTATTTACCATTTACACCTAATCACTCTATCTGTATGTATCAGTATGATATTTGGTGCACGTGTGATTAGTTTTATTGTTCATAACTTCTTTACATAAATCACACTAGACGAACTCGGAATATATGAATACTTAGAGTGAGTAATATTTTATATTTTCTACCGTTTGCCCTATTTCACAAATAATTAATTCAATTTGAATATATTTGAAAAAGAACACCAGTTGGACGTAATAATAATGAAAACATTCATGCGCTCGGATTGATACCTTTTAGAACGAGAGCGATAGAAATGAATTATAAATTCAGTAAACCCCGTTTGTAACAAATCCCCGTAAAGCTGAATTTCGGATATAACGAAACTATTTTCTGGGGCCCGAAGTTTTTCATTCTTTAGCTTATATAAACATTCTATATGGTTATAACAAACTCCTGATATAAAGAACAAATTTAAAAGGTCCGAAGTTCGATATATATCTAGTTTACTATATATTTAAATCATGCAAAAAAACCGGCAGTAAAGTAAACGAATACGGAAGAAAGATATAGTTTTTTCATCTGTATCGTTCTAACCGTCAATTTTTTTTAAAGATTATACGCCGTGCTCTTTTAAACTTGCATACCAAACGTTTGGACGAAACATTGCAAGAAGACAAAGTCAAAATAGAATCAAGGTTTTGTTGAACCACAAAGTGGTACTAACGCAATTAGTTATCGCTACCAAAGTTCGACAAGGCTTCCTTATTCATAGCTGAAGGTCACACGTCTCACTGCTATTCCCTTTTTGTGCTATAGTTCTGCTGTGGGTAGCATATTTTAATGAAATAAAACTTCTAACATTATTTGACCAGACTTTTACATTATTACAAAAGGTGGTTTGTACAATGTAGCACTTGCATTAGCGAAGGTTCCAAATACTGCATGTAATAGCATTTAACCTTAGGCGAGTGAAACCAATCTAGCTATATGCTAACACAGCATCAATGCGATGACCTGCTTGTTCCATATTTTATGTACGAAACTTTTAGGTAGCGCCTAACCAACATCAAATTTTATTCGACAAAATATCCCTTTCTATAACTTTTTTAAATATTTATATTGTCTTTAGAAAGTATGTAAATCTATATACTTTTAGAAATGCCTTTTCAATAATGATTGAAAAATGAAATAGGTCACTAAAATATTCTCACCTGTCTTTATTTTTTACGAGTAACTAAATAAGCCAAAATTGTTATGCATTTTATATTCTGTTCAATTCTTTTCTTGACAGGGAACTGTGTCATAGAATTTTTAAAAACATCATTTTAAATTTAATTTTGTAACAGTTTAATTCACATTATTGTTTGGTCAGTGTCCTACAACTCTCAATCACAATTCATTTAAGAACATAAAATTAGTTTAAAGACTGATATAAAATGTCTGTGTCTCGATTCCCTTAAACAGATACATGTAGTTATGTATGCAATGAAAAACAACACTTTGGTATAGGCAGAAACCAGCTTCATTCTGTCATTACTTGCAGACGTTTACTGCAACGGAAAGCTGATCAAAGAAGATAAAGTAGAAAATATGCAACACTGTTACTGCATTGTCGCTTTCCATCATTTAAAAGTTACCATATCTCCTTAATCATGCATTAAATATTTAAAACAAGATCATGACGGAATGTTATGTAATTAGACGCCTTTTGCGCGGCACACAGTTGCAAGTGGATCAATAACTCATTTTATATTGGTAAAGGTTTCACAGTTGAATTGATTTTTAGTTAAATGAAAAGTGTAGAAGCCGGTAACCTGAACATGAATATCATGTGAAAATCAGTAGTTACCCGAACAAGAACACTACATGTATATATTGATAGATTAACCCGGTATAAGGTACTACAATTTAAAAGTAGACGCCTGTATAAAACTATACCTGTTTCAGTTAAGTATTTCAAGGCATATTTAGCTCAAAGTCTCGTTTTAAAACAGTTATTATACTAGGTTATTTGTGAAACTGACAACGACGTCATCGCCGATTTTACCATTTATTGAATCTGAAATAACAAGGACACAGATCTAACCTACGAAAAGGTTCAGAAATAGTTTAAGCAACACGAATGATTTTTGTTTTCAAAACTCTTGTCTATTAAGATTGAAGTAAGAAATCAACTGAATAACATCATTCAATGTCGTAGGAATACATAAAGTTCAAGCTTGAAAACACCGGAAATATATTTTTGGATATAAAGTTCCATTGTTTTCATAAAAAATGCATTTCGTTGACAAATGTATGCATGGATTCTACATGTGTATATTGTTCTTACACTTACCAGTCCTTATCTCTAGGTGAACTGACCAACATGTGTTCAAAAGTATTAACCTAAACAAAACAAAAAAAAACAAAAAAAAAAACATCAGCATTGTACATACGGATTAGTTGGTTGCTTTAATTCGTATAGAATATTTATTTACATGTTTGGGTATTTTTCATTGATTATGAAAAGAGAAGAGAAGGGGGATAAAATTGTTTTTCACAGAGATACAATCAATCATTTAATTTTTGCAAACACACTGTTGCAACAAGCAAATGCTGTACAGGCTATGTGCCAATCTTGAAAGTACAATATGAAGAGTCTACCTGTTTGAAATCTCGTCTTCGATAATTACCTTAACAGTTACTATAAACAGCTTATTACCTAAGGCTTCGTGTTTTATAAATATGCAGCTGCTAGCTTGGTGACTTTTGCAGCTACTGAGTTTTCATGTTAACATAAATCAACGTGGCAATGATGTAACCATACTGTTTTTGAAATGTCAATATATTGTCAGAAACGAAATTTCCTTATATTTTCTCCTCGGTATTAAAAATCATAAATTTGATATATCAAAAACAATAATTGAAATAATACTAATCATGATAATACTAATAATGATAATAATATTTGTTTATCAAAACTTTACTGAAACACAGAACGATGTTTTCCATGGCATATAATGAAGAAACAGCCTAACGTGACTGAACAGCAAGAGACATTTTTTTACCTGTCTGCAGTATCTACTGATCAATTGTTAAGTCTTGTGTATAAATGTAAATGTTTGATGCATGATCATACGGGATTTAAACGTTTACCAAATGTATCGCATATTTTTGGTGATTTTGATTAAATTGAAATTTGCATCAACAGTGTTCGGTTGGAATTTGTCACTTTGGCAAAGCTGAAATGATTTTGTTTGTGTTGCCTTCTGTTTTTTTGTATATATTGCTTGTATGCGAAATATTAAAATATTAAAACAATACAATCATAAAAATGCAACTGTATTTAAGGGACAGAAATGTGTGTTACTTCTCATATCATCAACGTTATTTAGCGTTATTAAAGTAATTTCGTGTAACTGAAAACAAAAGATAAGATAGAAGGTCCAAACAGAACACCGTAGATCGATCGAACATATTGTCATCATTACAGAGGAAGAATGCTTTGTAAAGCTATTAGGCATTGGTGCCTTGCAATATTGTGATAATCAATGAATGACTGAAACAGCTCACAGAGACCGTCTAAAAAGCAAAGATTAACATCTATATTTTTACAAAATTTAATGATGTATTGGAAAGTTGCAAGAAAGGTCTCGCCCCGAGAGAGTGTAATAGCTTTAAAATTAATTAGGTCTCTATTTTAATTTACGTGCTGATGACTGATAACATTGATGTTTGCATATAAAATTAAAGGCACAACCTAGAGGAAAAGCATTGCACGAAACCTTTCTCTTTGACTAATTTGTATAACATTAATGCCATCAATGTTATCTGTTTTGTACGTTTCTGTGTATTTTGCACATACCAAATTGTATTAAATAAAGACAACAGAAAACATTAACAACGTTCAAAAGCTTGTCATATCATACATGGTAGAATGTCAAAATTGACATGATTTTACTTCCTTAACGTTTGATACAGACACAAATCAAAGAAATAATTACCCATACATGTTACAGGAGTCTATGCTTCCATGCTTATTTGTAAATCACCTGAATGCAGGGATACTAAAACGTTTTAGCAGTGCTCAATGCTATGGAAAAATTAATGTTTAACTATTCTATTGCAAAATGTCTTATTTTCAGATTTAGGTTCTTCCAAATGACGATAAAATGGAAATATCAACTTTTATATCAAACATCATCATTTTTCCTTTGATTATATTAACAACTGCAATATTTGGACAGGAATTAACAAGGTAAGTGTACAACAAATGTTTTAAAGGATATTAATACATGAATCGATGATCTTGATAAAACCGGTGAAAAATATGCCAATCTGATTCTTTATTGTACCTCGGCTTTTATTTACAGTCTTGTTGGATTAACTGTTGATCTTACGTGGATTAATGGTAAGGGTATATGGTAAATAGTTTCCTATAATCGTACACATTGTAAGATTTACAGGTAGTGCAACTTCCCAACATTTCATACTCTACTATAAAGCATTTCATTTTCCAGAACTACCGTAGTTGTACACAAAAATAGTAGACTCTAGTTTTGTTTTTATAGGAATTCCGTTCACTTGTCATTTATTTTCCGTCAAACTCTTTCCGTGGGTAACTTAAATTATAAATGTTTGAGACAATACTTACAAGTTTTCCAAAGATACCTTTTCATTCCAATTTATACGTTCTCTTTCATTTTATGAAGTAATATTACATCTTTTTGTTTATGTTTAGCCAATCAGCAATCAATTACAAATACAGAGGTTTGAAAGTTCCTATGGGCAAAATAATCTTGTCCCGAATCATACCTTTATGCAATACTGATACCTTAATACATGCCGTCTGTAAAAATATTCGCCGGCAGTATCAAGCTTGTAATTTGTAGTTAAATATATAGTGAAAGTTATTAACTACTATATTCTTAATTTTGATCATTATTTATATTTCAGGCGCCAAATAGCATCGTACTTGTTGGATCCTGAGAGATATGACTCCAATACAGTACCAGACTTTGATGAAGGTAAGAATCTAAAATCAATTGAAAAAAAAAACAACAAAAAAAAAACATCTAGGTTTTATTTTTTCCTACATAAAAATGTAGCTCTATGACTGTGTAAAAAGCAATGAATAAAATACCATTTTCTAGTAGCAGTAATTTGGCCCTGCTTACCCTGATGTAAATTACAGGTAATATTTTTGAGAAAGGCCCAGTGTTTATTGTGTTCGCTGATGATAATTTACTTATCTTCAAAACATACCATTAATATCTTACATTGTACACAGAACATGTATTTTATTGCCGATATTTACAACTTCATGTACATACAAATACATCGAATACAATACAAACTATGCAAAAGTTCTCTTAACTTAACATGAGCAAACACCTTAAGTTTTTACTTAATTATACAATTTACAACAGTAGCATAAAATAAATATAGATGTCTTTATGCCCAAGGAATCTGCAAATATTCCAATTGTTTGAACTAAAATCTATAATTAAGTTTGACTGCGATTCTTAGTTTCAACCTATTTATATTAAAATGTCTTAGTTTAAAAGAAATAAAACCAAAAACAGAAACATAACTTATATTTACAAGCTTTTTGAGTTCTTACCCGCGTGGGTCACTGGTACATCCTTGCCACTGCCCATATTCGATTACCTCTGAGTATTTTGTCAAACGCTCTACCTCTATGCCTACAAGTTCCTCGTAGTTGTTTCTAGAATGCACAGATAAGTATGTATACTGTTTTGAAATTTCAGAATACCCCACAAATGTTACTATCCAAATTACTATACACGATATGCATTCCATAAGCGAATCAAAAATGGTAAGTATCCGATTTTATCACGATTATTTAAAACAATGTGTTTTTGAATTAGTAGTTTTGCGATTTTGGTGGTGGTCAGAGTAAGGGATTTTCCGTTTTATTCGCCAGGGTCAATAGCTCTAGGTCAACGGTAAATTACAGAGTATGTCGACTTGTTTCACTTTCAAACAGCGCTTTGCGCTTCCACAGTCAAACTCGTCTAACGCAATTAGTAAAGGACGCATCAAAAGTGGCAATTATAGTGTACATGTACCATTTGGTTCAAAAGCAACAGATATAACAACTAGTAATAAATATTTAACGGCAGGTACGAAAAAAGATATATTATTCCTGCAGCGTGCAGCGAAATATAAATCATTTACAAATGTTTATTCACTCTTTGGGTTCATTGATTGCAGATTTGAAATGTGGCACAGACCACGTTATAAACACAAACAAAAAATTAAAGCTGAATAAATTAAAACTTGCGTGATCATCACTCGATCATTTTTCAAACTCATGTAACGGAAGTTTGTACCCAATGCCTTCCGAAATGTGTCGTGCATCGATAGCTAAAACTAAACTGGTAGATATTGACAAGGTTGATAATCAGATTAAGAAGTTTTGATATGTATATATACCTACACGTACAAATTTTATTACAAGTTGTTATATTTGTTACTTATGACCCACATGGTACGCCATATTGGACACTTAAAGATATGTGCCTAATGAAAACTCGACTAGTGTTTTTAATATAAAAATATGCCAATTAGGATACGTCATATTGGCTAACTCAGGCATGCAGGGACCACAAACACATGTTTAACTATACTGTTCTGACAGATCAGTAACATTAAATCATTAGAAATGGAACGAATGGATACAAATTAATGCTAGTTTCCTTTCTATTACATGTAGGAGTATTCCATAGATGCCTATCTCCGCATGTGGTGGCGCGATGAACGCTTGGATTTCAGTGGCAATAGCAGTATTTCCAAACTTGAACTCGACTCTAAAAAACTAGAAAGTGTTTGGCAGCCAGATATTTTCTTCGAGAATGAGAAGACAGCATATGTTCATACGGTGACGACCACGAATAAACTGATGCATGTAATGACGAATGGAACTGTACTATACAGCATCAGGTATACGTGCTCCTTTTTTTTTAGATATTTTTGAGAGAGCATAAACGCTACGAGAGGTAAAACATATAACATGCTTCGCCAATAGAGAAGGAAACATATAATCCACCTTTTGCCCATCTCCCGTCCGTTGTACCGTCCGTTCGTACAAATCAGAAGGTTGTTTGGGGGTGAGGGATTGTCTGCAACGTAGCAGTCTGGGGTTTGCCTGAGTTTATTCCGTAAATTCGATGTTTAAATGGTCTTGTGGGGTTAATATGTATTAGATCGAAGAGAGATCAAACTGATAACCTCGCTAAGTTCTTGTCCAGAGCATTACTGAAAGTATTGAAGGGATTGGGTGGTTACTTCAGATATCAATAGAGTAAGTGCATATACAAAGACTTACACTCGAGCTTTTTCTCAGTTTTGAATTGTCCTCCTTTATGTAAAATGCTAGGACGGAAAATAACTCGAAAAGGATTAAAGGTATTGAGTTGATACTTCATACACATTGGTACATGTAGTAGTTCATTCTGAGAACGTGCAGTTACAAAGAACCATACATGTAACTGCACCTTACCCTGTTTTTTAAAGATTTGAAAATGATTTATTTTATGTAACACATAGTGAATGAAGATATTGAGATCAATACAGTAATCTAGAACTCTATTCTATGTTGAATTACCTCCTTTCTGATTATGAAATGATACTTGTCTGGAATATAAGTCCAAACGAATTTTGTATTAAGGGATTGCCATTTTTATGAGGCAGTTGAAACCATAATATACTGTAACAGCGAAGTAGTCAGAAAGCCAAATACTCTTAAATTATGCTTAATTTAGATTTTCAGTTAATTGAACTAAACATTAATTTGTTAGTCACATTTCGTTACTTTGTAAGTCACGCTTCGTTTACTTTTGCTAAATCAAATCGTTTTCGTTTATACAAACTATTTCTATTTCAGATTGTCTCTGTCTCTAACGTGCACTATGTTGTTACACTATTATCCATTTGACAGTCAACGTTGTCCTATATATGTACAAAGTTGTAAGTTGCATTGAAATGGTTACTTCTTTTACACAATAATAAAAATTTACATACATCCTGTACCCGTCCATGTGCTGTTGGTTGCTGATTCAGCATTTTCATTGAACTGGATATTTTTACGGTATGATTAAACATTGTCTCTATTCATTTATGTCGTGTAATTAAACCAAATTTGCATACATCGTGTAAACAATTATGTTTTGGTCGTCGACGGCCAATGCAGGTAGAAAACTTAATAGCGAAGTTAATTCAATATTGCAATTCAGTGCAGCCCTAGTCAATTTTTTATTGTCCATAAAAGTCTTTCAAGTTCACATGTACTTATTTTAGTTGGCTACACAACTGACAACATTAATTTGGCTTGGCATGGTGGACAACCTATTATTTTTGAAAATCAAGAAATGCCACAGTTTACATTGGATGTGAACGACATCGTAACAAGGGATTCTGAGTTACCTTACTCTGGAAGTAAGTTACCTAATATAGACACTTCCATTGCGTTTCATGTAGCTAAATGTTATATACAACTGCTCTCTAATGTTTTGGTTAACACACATTTTGCACGCATTAGACATAATATACAAAGTTGAAAATAATGACTACAATATGCCTTATGGTGGCACAATGTTACTATAAAATATAATTACAATCTATCATTTAACACGTATGTGTTTCTGTATATAAGGGCAATTTTCTATGACACCATATTATACAGATGATACATACTGTAATATATAACAAATTTATACTCGTAGGAAACAAATCTATGTAGATGTTAGTAAGAGAAACAGAAATTGTACTTTATTAGTTACATAGAACGTCTGTGTTCTGTCAGATGCACATGTTCATTGTAGATTTACTGCTGGGAATGCAGGTAAAAACTAATTTTTTTCTTCCTCAGCTGGAACATTTTCTACACTGACAGCAGAACTTGTCCTTAACAGAAAAGTTGGTTTCTACTTTTTACAAGTCTTCGTGCCAAGCATTCTTCTTGTTGTACTTTCCTGGGTCTCGTTTTGGGTTGATCCGAACGCTGTACCAGCGCGTGTTTCCCTTGGAGTCACGTGTGTTCTCACTATGACAACGCAAAGTTCCGGTATACGACAGTCACTTCCACCGGTGTCCTATGTAAAAGCAATAGACATATGGATGTTTGTGTGTCTTCTTTTTGTCTTCGCTGCGTTACTAGAGTTTGCTTACGTCAATGTTCTTCAACGCAAGAAATCCAAGATGCACAACAAATCGAAAAAATACGAAAGACACGATGGTAGCGACCAGGTCAGTGAAGATACTAGTAGATGAACAAAGAAATTCGATGTTACGAACTTTCATTGTTTTTTATTTCACCAAAGAACATGTTATTAAACCTGAGAAGTACATTAAGACCTGTATTAGGCAGTCAAAAGCCACGTGGTTGGGATACATCGGTTGGGGCTGCTAAAGGCAGGTTGCTGCATTATATTTAAGTGATAACTGATGCTAAGATACTTTATTCAGTTCTCAATTTTGATTTAGTATTAAAAAAGGTTTGAAATAAATCAATATTTCTTAAAACGATAATTAACCAACCTTTATTTTGCTATTGCTGTTTCAGGGAGACCATGATGATGCGAATAAGAATAAACCCTCGTGTATAGAATGTCTGACTGTAAGTCATGTTAATCTATTTTTTTTTCAATACAGACCTTATTTGCTAGATCTATAGATTGCAATTATTGCATTAATTTCTGAGATTTTTCTCTGAATTGTTCGGATTTCTTATGTTAATTGCACTCTTGTTTTCAAATTAAGTTCAGATGCAAAATATATAAGGAATGTAAATTTGTCATGTGAATAAACCGTTTTTTTATTGTACACAGAAGTTTAACTTTGATTTAGAAACGATTCAAGCGCACTGAGGGAGACGTACAGACAGCAGCAAAGAGAGTAGATATCATATCAAGAACTCTCTTCCCGCTGACCTTTGCATTGTTCCTCGTTATATTCTTCATAGTGTGTTGCCTGGCACCAACGCCGAAATCCGAATACAGTTGATTATGATTTATAACAGAACATCTCCGAATGCAGAATTAATTCTGGAAGGAAAACGATATAATTTTTTCTTATACAGCAATGTTGCGATTACCTGGAATGTTGAAATGTTCGGGATTGTTTGTATGTTTACTGTCCAATCCAGTTTATTTTATTTTACGTTAAAATGTGCAAATGATCTAGATGAATGTCTTATACTTAAAGTCTTATTCTGTTAATGATATTAAAGACACGTTGAGGAATAAAGGTATACAATGCATATGTATTTTCTCTTTTACCAATGTGATGAAATAATATTAATGAAACTACACCGAATTTTGGTAACGACTTCTGAAAATATAGCAATTGTAATATGCCTGTTTAATTTTAAACATAATTATATTCATTTTATACTCAGTTTACTACTAAGCTAAATGCAAGTCTAATTGTCCCTGACAACGGAGGATAGGTATGGTTAAGTAATCTAAAATGTCTCCCATAGTCTCTCTCATAGTTTCTTTTCTCTGTTTTGTCCTAAAAAATATACCTTTTGTCTCGGTGGGTATCTAATTTGCTATAGAAACAAAGACACTTATAACCCCTTAGTAAGGTAATAGACAGGTTTTGTAATAAAACTGAAACGAACATTTTGAAACTGAATATTGCAACACCGATAGGCTGATTAACTCCTCTTTCAAACCACCCAACATATCTCTCCGCATGGAAAAGAATAGACTCACTCGGGTATCGCTGCGGCCTCTAATGACAAGGTTAGGATCAAAGTTTGAATTGCTATATAGTTTAATCAAGTAGGCAGCACAGGTTAATCCGCTTTAGTAAACATTAAAACAGGATGAAACAGCGCAAGATACTCAAATGTCAGAGAAATGCAGTTTTTTCTGCAATGCATTCATTACATGTACAAGTCAAAGCAATGACTGTATTTCAATACAGCTGTACAACATCTTATTAATTACTTCAAGCATTTTGTATATGTTACCATTTACATATGAAAATACCGCTATATATGCTTTAATGTATACATCAGGGTTGATATTTTCCGTTTTACGAGAATTTAATGACTTTATACATGTATACCGAAGCAAAGCATCTAAATGATTTATAAAATACAATTAAATGATATTGATTAGCATGTTATATTTGAAAGCAATGAATATGATTAAAGCGAATTAAATAATATATGTTTAATACCATTCAAAGCGGAACTCTGTAATTGCACAGAGCATTGACTTATTTATTATTATTACCATCACATTACGTGGCAGTTTAATGCATTTGAAATCGAGTTTTTTATTCAAGGGCTTTCTAAATAATTTTCCTAATTACGTATCATAATGTTTAACCAGGAAACCGACGGTGCGTGTCCATTAACCAAACACATGTGACGACTGGCGTATCCTGTGTGTGCAGAATTATTTAATATTGTATGCGAGGCTGCATTGCATAAAGTGGTGTGATCACTTGATCACTCTATCTTTATATCTATACGTGTAATATTGAATGCACGTGTGATTTGTTTTATTGTTCATAAGCTCGTTACATAATTCACACAAGTTGAAAACTCGGAATTATATAAATACTTGAAGTGAGTTATATTTCATATTTTCAACCGTTTACTCTTTTTCACGAATTATTTCTTCGAATTAAATATATTTGAAAAAAAAATTAGTTGAACGAAATGAAACCATTCACGCGCTGGGATTTGTAACTTTAAAAACCATAGAGAAAAAAAGTAATGAATTATAAATATACAACAATGTATAAAAGCTCAGCATGCGAAAAGCACAGTAAAGTTAAAGAATACGAAAGAAAGATATAGGAAAGTTTTTCAACTGTATCTTTCTAATCGTAAATACTTTAAGATGGCATACAGCTTAACTTGTAATCCGATCTTTTGAACGAAACATTGCAAAAAGACACAGCCAAAATATAATCAAGGTTTTGTTGAACCACAAAGTATTTTATAAAGCAGTTTGGTTATCGCTACTAAAGTTCAACAAGGCTTAATTATTCACAGCTGAAGTATACAAATTCATGTATCACAGCTATTCCCTTTTATGTGATAAGTGCTTTAGTTCTGCTGCTGTTTCAAATATGTGGGTACCACACATTCATCTGAAAAACTTTTAACTTTTTTCGACCAAACTATCACATTGTTATAAAATGTGTTTCTGTTGGCTCCAAAGTACTGCAGGTCTTAGCATTCCAAAGTTAAAACAAGAGCTGTCACTTGTAAGAGACAGATGCCCCCGAAGTGGTGTCTCACAGTCTGTAACCTTGATCTTTATCTCCATGTGCTGAACATTTGTGCCAATTTATTTTTAAATCCTTCAATGTTCATTTTATAATCAACCAACAATCAATCAAAACTGTTTATCACACCTAATTGGTCATTGCAGGATTTGGGCATTACTTTTCACATCACGACTATTCTCATCTTGTCATTTACCCTTTCAAAAGTTATGAAGGTGGAGCTATGGGTGTTTTATATACGTCAAGACAGAAACAACACTGTAGTGGCATCTGTCATAATGGGATTATTCATGTCAATTAACTACAGACAAAGGGTTTAAAATATATATATATATATACTAATTTATTTATTTTCGCTGGCGAAACAAGTTCTTGCAACTTAGATTAATGGCTCTCAAGACTCATTCCAGATGGAATTAACCTCGAAGAGAGAGAGGCAATGTGGAATAATTTGTGTCATACCTAAGGACACTACCGACATGGCGATGGTAGGGATCGAACCCGGGGCCCTTCGATTCTGAGCCGAACGCACTACCATTGCGCCACGGCGGCTCCACAGGTTTAAAATATATTTAGCTGCTCAATTGTTATATAATTGTGATTGTTTGTATTTATTAAAATGGAACGGGATGCGCTCTGTATCTTGCACTATTCACCCGACACCTAGAATTTCTAATCTCTTTTGGGGGCGTTGGTCAAATGGATTTTCCGGTACCAACGATAACTCTCTAAAATACATGTTACATTGTTAAAACTAGGGATGACAACGAGAACTCGACTATTCGAGTACTCGCTCGAACGTCCCAATACTCGATCAGCAAAATGGCATTCGAGTACTTGAAAAAAAAATATTTTGGCAAAAATTGCATCATACATAAAATGATTTAAAATAATAAATTATCGCTTTTTGGTTCCTCCAACTAACAGCCTTAACTTGTCATTATTCTAATGCGGTATCATTATCAAAACACTCCAGGTGATGTGCGAAATTTTTTTTGTTTAATCCGCTAGGTAGGCCCCTAAATGCAATATACGAGTTGACAGTTTGACATGCAGGAATTGTTATAATTCTGTGCCGCTTATGATCTTAACGACACAATATAGACGTAAGATATTGGGTTGTAGATTTCGCAGTTTGTTTAGAAATTAAAATTGTGTGCATAATAGCAATTATACTATGTCGCCTTTGCGTTTGTTCGATTAACTGTAAATGCGGGTCCTGTAAGCAAAAGTGTGCAGAGAAAAGATAATTATTATGGCTCACCAGAAAAAAAATCAAGAAATGTAACTTATTTTTCCTAAATTATATATATGGAATATAAAAGTCTTTCAAAGTCTCTTTTCTGAATATCTCAGTAATCTGTACACTTGTCTGTCAATTTATAAGTCAAATTTGAAATATGCCTCCGTCGAAATCATCTTCTTGTACATATTTAGGTCGGTGTAGTGATGACAAAACCGTGAAAAGTACTCTCTGTAGTATAGAACTTACACACTCTGGTATGTACTGCTATATTTCAAACACGTGAAGGACCTTTTTTCGAGTACTCGAATACTCGAACGGAAGAAGGACCGAGTACTCGAATATCAATTTTTGTATTCGTTGCCATCCCTAGTTAAAACCGAACATCAGTTGTGTGCACGTAATTCCATTGAAAGCAACAATTAGCCAACAATAAAAGTTGATAATCTCAAACTATGTACATGTATTTATTTCTTTGAAAACATTTTACTTAACATTTCAAGCAAAAATATGTAGTTTGCCAGCAGACAGAACTCACTTTCATTTAATTAATTTATACTACTTAATTTATTCTCGGTTGCGAAACAAGTTTTACAACAGTAATTTACTTAGATTAAATGCTCTTGAGTCGAGACCCATTCAAGATGGAATCAACCTCGCAGAGATATAGAGGCAATGTGGAATTATTTGTGTCATGCTTTTTAAGGACACAACATAATTACTGAAAAAGCTTAAATTGATATATTCCCACTCGCCTTTAACTTTTCAACGGTCCATGTGTTTTTGTTTGCTTGTCTGTGCAATGTGGAGTGCCCTTTAAATCGGCTTTACATCTCTAATTTCAAATGCAGCTTTATAATGTCATTGCAGACTTCCACTTACACAGCATGCTGATTAAAGAAGATAAAAGTAGAAACTATGCATCGATGCTACTGCATTGTCCCATTCTAGCATTCAACATTTACATAATCCCCTGAATGATGCATTAAATATTGAAAATACAGATAAATCAAGATTTTATTCTGTCAATAGACGCCATTTGCGTGGCACGCAGCTCCCAATGGATCATATAATATTTACATTTTAATTGATTTTGTTAATATGATAAGTGTAAAACCGGTTACCTGAACATCAATATTATCTGAAAAATCAGCATTACCCTAACATCTGAAACATGGATTATTGTAAGGATTGGTACTTTAATGTAGTAGAGGAATTTTGAATATATGTTTTGCAATATGTCTGATAGTTTGAAGCGGAACATCACTTGATGTAACAGCATGTTGAGCAATGTACGGACAGTGAGATTCCTCCTTGGTCAAATGGTTAGAGAAGCTGAAACTTCTCAATTATTGAGAGTCTTGGGATCGAGCTCCGCTACTGACAACGTCTCTTCATGTGAGAAAGTTGGCAGTTTCTTTAGAAGAACATGGGTTTCTTGTACTGGTCCTTACCAGGAATAATCGTCAGATAAACTATCCCCCTGTATATACATGTGCATGTAACTGAAATGTATTTCCTTTGACGTAGATCGTTTTTCTAGTCGGAATACTTAATACATAGTATGTATTGTATTTAGCACTTGAGCAAAGCTTACGACATCATTTTATTACCATTGTAAACATTAACACAACATCTTTAATATCGACAAGAAACGATCAATTGCATTCAACCGGTACATTGTATAATACGTAATATACGCGAACAAGTAAAATAACGTGTAATTGGTACTCCTGTCATAGGTAATGATTTCACGCCTAATCCGCTTAGCTTTACCAGTCGAAAATACATATAATGTTGAAAACGGGTGTTTAACCCAAACATTCCTATCTATCCTGTTCCCTCTGAAACAATAATATGGTACATGTAACATGTATCATAAATCATGACGTTTTCCCATGACGCAGCTCAATTTTTATTATTTTACAATACTGAACAATGCAAAATTACTCTATTCTGACACACCTATGGTAGGTATTTCAATTTGAATGAATCAAAGCATTTCATTCAAAATAATCATAGTCATGTATTTATATTTTCAATCAACGAAGTTAAGAAACCTGTCTATTGAAAAACTGTTGAAAAGGTGGTTAAAGACGAAACTATTTTGTTACTAGCTTACTGACAAAATCTTCGGTGCATTTTAACAGTCTTAGTCTAGCTTATTTATTTTACAAGTTCGACGTATATCGACAAGTTTACTGAATGCAGTTAAATGCATTTTCAACCCCAACTCTTTTCTCTTTCATATGTCTGGCACTACAGGTGAAAAAACATTTTGTAAATTATAGCTACGTGGAGCACGATTTTGTAATAAGCGAAGTGCCAGTTCTAGCACAGAAATAATGGATTATGGAGTTACAATTCCAGTTCGTCTAAAGGGATTTAAACTAGCGACCTTCTAATAGCCTTTTGATTGCTTGTATGTATTGCTTGTATGCGGAATATTAAAACTATACAATCTTAAGATTCATTTTAAGGGCAGCATTTGTTAGCACTTCTCATATCATCAACCCTTACTTTGAGTTACAAACGTAGCTTCGTGTATAGATGTCCAAGCAGAACACCGAAGGTTGGTACAGTTGTCATCATAAGTGCGGAAGAGTGCTTTGTAAAACTTTCAGATTGACGCCTTGCAATACTTAGAATATCCATGAATGACTGAAACAATTGACAGAATACGTCTAGAAAGCAGATGTAAACATTAATAGTTTTACAGGAACTAAACTGATTAATTGAAAAGTTGCAAGGAAGGTTTCGCACCGAAAGATTAATTAATTGGGCCTCCATTTGAACTTACGTGCTGATGTCAGATAGCATTGCTGTTTGCATTTAAAATAAAAGTCACAACCTAGAGCAAAAGTATTGCAAATTTGAAAATTTGAACATTTTGTATTTCATTTGTACCATCAATGTTTTGTAAGTTTCTGTTTTTCACATTGTATACAACAAGAGACCATTTAAAACATTTAAAACGCACAACAGTTAATCATATCATTATTGGTAGAAGGTCAAAATTGCATGATTTTACTTCCTTAACTTTTGATACAGACAAAAATCAAAAAGACAATTATCCAAACCAATAGGGATATACATGTTATTAGAGTGTATGCCTAATCTGTAAATCACCTAATTTCAGTTATGAATAGCACAGACGATTGGAGTATAAGGTCCCAAACCAATTCGCTGGCATAATTGTATCACTAAGGTGCATTAAAGATATTGATATTCATAATCTGAATTTAGCTGATTTTCAAATATGTCATAGAAGCCGAAACATGTATGTCCCTATTGGTTTGGATAATGTTTCCTTAGATATTTGTCTATATCAAAAGTTAAGGAAGTAAAATCATGTTTATTTTTGCACCCTGGTGTTAAAACAATGCCGGCAAATGACTCCATACCCCAAGTGTCCCAACATACGAGTAGATACTAAAAGGGTTTAGCAGTGTTCAACGCTGTGGAACAATGAATATTTAACTTTTTTTGCTTAAATGACTTATTTTGTTTTATTTATAATTTTCAGGTTTCTTCCAGTTGACGATGAAATGGAAATATCAACTTTAATTTCAAACATTATCATTTTTTCGTTGTTAGTATTTACTCCTGAAATACCTGGAAAGGAGTTAACAAGGTACGTGTAAATTATTTATTTAAATAACATTGATTATATTTTGATAAAACTTGTGAAAAACTTTCAGTCTTATTCTCTTTCGTACCTTGGCTGCTTTCATTCACAGCCTTGTTGGATTATTTTTGATCTTACATGTATTAATGTTATCAGTAGTTTTCCATTAACGTGCACAATGTAAGCTTAACAGTTGGTGCAAATCAATTTATAAACAAGAGCTGTCCCTCACAAGTGACGAATGCCCCCGAAAGAGGTGTCTCACAGTCTGAGTCCTGTCCATGTAATTTTACAACCCTTCCATGCATGACAGAGTTACCATGCATTCAGTATTCCTTTACTTTTAAACACTAAGTGTGACCTTGACCTTTGAGTTAGGGACGTGGGTCTTGCACGCGACACGTCGTCTTGATGTGCTAGACATTTGTGCCAAGTTATTTTAAAATCCTTCAATGCATGACAGTCCGGACACGAATATGTGCATACAGTCAAACCTGTGTTAAAGACCATACCCGGATACAGACCACTCTGCGAATAAAGACCAGCAGGGATATCACTGTGCACTATCTATATACAGAAAACCTGAGATTAAAGATCACCTGCAAACAAAGACCACATTTGTAGCTTCCCAAAAGTGGTCCTTGTTCACAGGTTTGACTGTATATAGTGGATTCCATTACCTACAAACTCTAAATCTGACATTGACCTTAGAGGTAGGAACGTGGGTCTTACACGTGACACGTCGTCTTGATGTGCTAGACATTTGTGCTATGTTATTTTAAAATCCTTCAATGCATGACAAAATAACAGTCCGGACACGAATGTGTACGGGGGAACGCACAGACGGCCGACCGGACGGACGGACGTTGTCCGTACATGCCCAGTAGACATTATGGGGTTAGGGTTTGAGTACAACATGCGCATTGTCATTCCGTCAGTATGGGGTTAAAAACGGTTAGGGTTTAATAATTGTAGGGTTAAAGATGATCAAAGGGATAACCTCACAAAGTCCGTCTGGTAAGACGAACTGACGGACGGACGGACGGACGGACGGTGCGATTCTAATATGCCACCCTTCGGGGGCATAACAATGGTGTATGCGTTTGTTATTTTCAGCCAATCAGCGGTCAAATACAAATACGTTGATTTGAAAATAGCCTCGTTCTAAAGCCCACCTTTTTGTCATACTCGTATCTTAATGTACCCATTCTGTAGAAATATTCTCCGGCAGTATCAAATTTGTAAAGAGTAATATCGATAGTGACTCTTTACTAGAGGAAGTTATTATCTAACCTACTCTTAATATCGCTCTTTATTCATATTTCAGGCGCGACATAACTACATACCTGTTGAATCCGGAGAGATATGACTCAAATACTGTACCAGACTTTGATGAAGGTAAGAATCATAAGTTAATGGAAACAAACCCGTTATCTACTTTATAGTTTTTCCTACATAAAAATACAGCTCTATTATGCGTAAAACGCAATGAATTAATTGTCATTTTCTGGTAGTAGTAATTAGGCCTAGCTTACATCGTATTTACCATCCTGATGTTTTTTGTATTTAACATTCTTGAGAAAGACCCAATGTGTATTATTATCCCTGATGATATTTTATTCCTCTTTAAACCATATATTAACAAAAATGACTTACTAAGAACATTTTTTCTTTTTCTCTCGAAAGAAAGAATAACAAAGTAGTTATACATATTGTATTGCCAATACTTACAAACACATACACCGAATACACTAGAAAATAGGCAAAAGTGTTGACCCACAAGTTCTCTCAACTTAGAACCATTAAGTGAAATATTTAAAAATTAAATTTACATCAGTGGCATATGTGAGGAATCAAACATCACTCCATTTGTTAAAATTCAATATTCATGCATAGACATCTGCTAATAGTCAAATAGTTAGAACTGAGATCTATAGTTAAAGCTTGTCAACGATTCTTAGTTTCAACCTCCTTATTTGAAATACGACTCCGTTTAAAAATAAAAAAATGATAAAGAAAAATTACTTAATTTACTACGCTTGACATATACTTTCTTGATGAGAGCAGGTGGATGACTGGGTCATCCATGCCACTCACAATATCCGCACAAGTCACCACTGAGTACCTTGTCAATCGCCTGTCTTTACATCTTCAAATTCCTTGTAGTTTTTCTAAAATGCACAAATACCTATATGTATTGTTTAACATTTCAGAACACCCCACAAATGTTACCATCCAAATCAGTATACACAATATGCATTCCGTGAGTGAAGCTAAAATGGTAAGTAGTAGATTTTATCACGATCATTTAAGCAATGCAGTTTTGCAATTTTGTTGTGTTGACCAGTGAGGAAAAAAAATAATTTATCCACTTGTTTAACTTTCAAAATGTCCAAAGTAGAACAAAATGGTTGTTTCTGTACCTATTTTTCTATCATACATACATTATCATACTTTCTGCTAGAAAACGGAAGTGCCATTAGTTGCATGGTCTTTTTATTAGAGACTAGATTTTTATTGTTAAACCTTTGAATGATCTTTGATAATCAATAAAGTTATGAACTTGTTATTTTAACTATAAATTTTCGGATGTTACCAGCGTTTTGATTGGTTAATGCACTGCATGTCCATTTTATACGTCAACATACAATTTGTACATGTACCTGCAGGTAAACATGTATATATTTTATTTATACTTGCAGATAAAAAAAGCTGAACATGAAGGTTTATTCTTATACCTACAAGTATAAATATCAATTTCATTATTAAGTCGGTTTGGATAAGTTGATAGTGACGTCATGTTATGTTTACATATTTTCGACACTGTTATTAATAAAAAAAAGGGAAGCAACCATTTACGACAATGTTATATTTGAATTAAATCTCATCTCCATACAGAGGAAGAAATAGCTCAGTGGATAGCGTAGAAAACTGTAGGGTTGGATATTTGATATTTGGCTGGTTCGAATCGCGCGGAGTGGAGTATGTTTTTTTTTTGGCAGTTTTTTCACTTGTATAACGAAAATTCGTGGTCAGTATAAGATATAAGAAATCATTATGAAAGCATTTGTTTGCAAATTGAGACATGTCAAAGACAGTTGTACGTTATGACAAAATCGTGAATAATACATGTTCTTGATTTTTGTAAATTTG